>JAWPHD010017586.1:0-43927 GCA_037043455.1 Cyrtodaria siliqua | reverse complement strand
GTTCTTACAAATATATATTTCGTTCTTACACGTATATATTCCGTTCTTACACGTATATATTACGTTCTTACACATATATATTCCGTTTTTACACATATATATTCCGTTCTTACAAATATATATTCCGTTCTTACACGTATATATTCCGTTCTTACAGGTATATATTCCGTTCTTACACATATATATTCCGTTTTTACACATATATATTCCGTTCTTACACATATATTCCGTTCTTACACGTATATATTCCGTTATTACACACATATATTCCGTTTTTACACATATATATTCCGTTCTTACACATATATAATCTGTACTTACACATATAAATTCCGTTCTTACACATATATATTTAGTTCTTACACATATATATTCACTTCTTACACATATATATTCAGTTCTTACATATATATATTCCGTTCTTACACATATATACACATATATATTCCGTTCTAACACATATATATTCCGTTCTTACACATATTTATTCCGTTCTTACACATATATATTCCGTACTTACACATATATATTCACTTCTTACACATATATATTCACTTCTTACACATATATATTCGTTCTTACAAATATATATTCCGTTCTTACACGTACATATTCCGTTCTTACACATATATATTACGTTCTCACGAATATATATTCAGTTCTTACGCATATATATTCAGTTCTTACACATATATATTCAGTTCTTACAGATATATATTCAGTTCTTACGCATATATATTCAGTTTTCACGCATATATATTCATTTCTTACACATATATGTTCAGTTCTTACACATATATATTCCGTTCTTACACGTACATATTCCGTTCTTACACATATATATTCCGTTCTTACACATATATATTCAGTTCTTACACATATATATTCACTTATTACACATATATATTCAGTTCTTACACATATATATTCCGTTCTTACACATATATACACATATATATTCCGTTCTTACACATATATATTCCGTTCTTACACGTACATATATTCAGTTCTTACGCATATATATTCAGTTCTTACACATATATATTCAGTTTCTTACAAATATATATTCACTTCTTACACATATATATTCAGTTCTTGAACATATATATTCAGTTCTTACACATATATATTCCGTTCTTACACATATATATTCCGTTCTTACACATATATATTCCGTTCTTACACGTACATATTCAGTTCTGACACATATATATTCAGTTCTTACGCATATATATTCAGTTCTTACGCATATATATTCAGTTCTTACGCATATATATTCATTTCTTACACATATATGTTCAGTTCTTACACATATATATTCCGTTCTTACACATATATATTCCGTTCTTACGCATGTATATTCTTACACATATATTCCGTTCTTACACATATATATTCCGTTCTAACGCATATATATTCCGTTCTTACAAATATATATTCCGTTCTTACACGTATATATTCCGTTTTTACACGTATATATTCCGTTCTTACACATATATATACCGTTTTTACACATATATATTCCGTTCTTACAAATATATATTCCGTTCTTACACGTATATATTCCGTTCTTACACGTATATATTCCGTTCTTACACATATATATTCCGTTTTTACACATATATATTCCGTTCTTACACATATATTCCGTTCTTACACGTATATATTCCGTTATTACACACATATATTCCGTTTTTACACATATATATTCCGTTCTTACACATATATAATCTGTACTTACACATATATATTCTGTTCTTACACGCACATATTCATTTCTTAAACATATATGTTCAGTTCTTACACATATATATTCCGTTCTTACACGCACATATTCAGTTCTTACGCATATGTATTCAGTTTTACGCATATATATTCAGTTCTTACACATATATATTCAGTTCTTACACATATATATTCAGTTCTTAGGCATATATGTTCAGTTCTTACGCATATATATTCAGTTTTACTCATATATATTCAGTTCTTACACATATATTCAGTTCTTACACATATATATTCAGTTCTTACGCATATATATTTAGTTCTTACGTATATATATTCCGTTCTTACACATATATATTCCGTTCTTACGCATGTATATTCTTACACATATATTCCGTTATTACACATATATATTCCGTTCTAACGCATATATATTCCGTTCTTACAAATATATATTCCGTTCTTACACGTATATATTCCGTTCTTACACGTATATATATTCCGTTCTTACACATATATATTCCGTTTTTACACATATATATTCCGTTCTTACACATATATTCCGTTCTGACACGTATATATTCCGTTATTACACACATATATTCCGTTTTTACACATATATATTCCGTTCTTACACATATATAATCTGTTCTTACACATATATATTCCGTTCTTACACGTATATATTCCGTTCTTACACATATATATTCCGTTCTTACAAATATATATTCCGTTCTTACACATATATTCCTTTCTGACGCATACATATTCAGTTCTTTCGCATATATATTCAGTTTTAAGCATATATATTCAGTTCTTACGCATATATATTCAGTTTTTACACATATATATCCAGTTCTAACGCATATATATTCCGTTCTTACACATATATATTCAGTTCTTACACATATATATTCCGTTCTTACACATATATATTACGTTCTTACGCATATATATTCAGTTCTTAGACATATATATTCCGTTCTTACGCATATATATCCAGTTCTTACACATATATATTCACTTCTTACACATATATATTCCGTTCTTACAAATATATATTCCGTTCTTACACGTACATATTCCGTTCTTACACATATATATTCCGTTCTTACACATATATATTCAGTTCTTACGCATATATATTTCGTTCTTACACATATATATTCCGTTCTTAACCATATATATTCCGTTCTTACACATATATATTCAGTTCTTACACATATATATTCAGTTCTTACACATATATATTCAGTTCTTACACATATATATTCCGTTCTTACACATATATACACATATTTATTCCCTTCTTACACATACATATTCCGTTCTTACACGTACATATTCCGTATTTACACATATATATTCCGTTGTTACACATATATATTCAGTTCTTACGCATATATATTCAGATCTTACGCATATATATTCAGTTCTTACGCATATATATTCAGTTCTTACGCATATATATTCCGTTCTTACACTTATATTCCGTTCTTACGCATATATATTCCGTTCTTTCGAATATATATTCAGTTTTACGCATATATATTCAGTTCTTACACATATATACTCCGTTCGTACACATATATATTCTGTTCTTACAAATATATATTCCGTTCTTACACATATATATTCAGTTCTTACACATATATATTCCGTTCTTACACATATTTATTCCGTTCTTACACATATATATTCCGTTCTTACACATATATATCCGTTCTTACACATATATATTCAGTTTTTAGGCATATATATTCCGTTCTTACACATATATATTCAGTTCTTACGCATATATATTCAGTTCTTACGCATATATATTCATTTCTTATACATATATGTTCAGTTCTAACGCATATATATTCAGTTCTTACGCATATATATTCAGTTCTTACACATATATATTCAGTTCTTACACATATATATTCCGTTCTTACACATATTTATTCCGTTCTTACACATATATATTCCGTTCTTACACATACATATTCAGTTCTTACACATATATATTCACTACTTACACATATATATTCCATTCTTACACATATATATTCAGTTCTTACGCATATATATTTAGTTCTTACGCATATATATTCCGTTCTTACACATATATATTCCGTTCTTACGCATATATATTCTTACACATATATTCCGTTCTTACACATATATATTCCGTTCTTACACATATTCATTCCGTTCTAACGCATATATATTCCGTTCTGACAAATATATATTCCGTTCTTACACGTATATATTCCGTTCTTACACGTATGTATTCCATTCTTACACATATATATTCCGTATTTACACATATATATTCCGTTCTTACACGTATATATTCCGTTCTTACACGTATATATTCCGTTCTTACCCATATATATTCCGTTTTTACACATACATATTCCGTTCTTACACATATATATTCTGTTCTTACACATATATATTCCGTTTTTACACGTATATATTCCGTTCTTACACATATATATTCTATTCTTACAAATATATATTCCGTTCTTACACATATATATTCAGTTCTTACACATATGTATTCAGTTCTTACGCATATATATTCAGTTCTTACGCATATATATTCAGTTCTTACACATATATATTCAGTTCTTACACATATATATTCAGTTCTTACTTTTATATATTCAGTTTTTACACTTATATATTCAGTTCTTACACATATATTCTGTTCTTACACATATTTATTCCGTTCTTACACATATATATTCCGTGCTTACACATATATATTCAGTTCTTACACATATATATTCTCTTCTTACACATATAGTTTCCTTTCTTACAAATATATATTCCGTTCTTACACGTACATATTCCGTTCTTACACATATATATTCCGTTCTTACAAATATATATTCCGTTCTTACGAATATATATTCAGTTCTTACGCATATATATTCAGTTCTTACACATATATATTCAGTTCTTACAGATATATATTCAGTTCTTACGCATATATATTCAGTTCTTACGCATATATATTCATTTCTTACACATATATGTTCAGTTCTCACACATATATTCCGTTCTTACACGTACATATTCCGTTCTTACACATATATATTCCGTTCTTACACATATATATTCAGTTCTTACACATATATATTCAGTTCTTACGCATATATATTCAGTTCTTACGCATATATATTCAGTTCTTACGCATATATATTCAGTTCTGACGCATATATATTCAGTTCTTACACATATATATTCAGTTCTTACATTTTTTTATTATTCCGTTCTTACACATTTTTATTCCGTTCTTACACATACATATTCCGTTCTACACATATGTATTCAGTTCTTACACATATATATTCCGTTCTTAAACTTACATATTCCGTTCGTATACATTTATATTCCGTTCTTACAAATATATATTCCGTTCTTACACATAAATATTCCGTTCTTACACGTATATATTCCGTTCTTACACATATATATTCTGTTCTTACACATATATATTCCGTTCATACGCATATATATTCCGTTCCAACACATATATATTCCGTTCTTACCCATATATATTCCGTTCTTACCCATATATATTCAGTTCTTACGCATATATATTCAGTTCTTACGCATATATATTCAGTTCTTACGCATATATATTCAGTTCTTACACATATATATTCAGTTCTTACACATATATATTCAGTTCTTACACATATATATTCCATTCTTACACATATTTATTCCGTTCTTACGCATATATATTCAGTTCTTACGCATATATATTCATTTCATACACATATATGTTCCGTTCTTACACATATATATTCCGTTCTTACAGGTACATATTCCGTTCTTACACATATATATTCCGTTCTTACACATATATATTCCGTTCTTACACATATATATTCCGTTTTTACACAAATATATTCCGTTCTTACACGTACATATTCCATTCTTACACATATATATTCAGTTCTTTCACATATATATTCCGTTCTTACGCATATATATTCCGTTCTTGCGCATATATATTCAGTTCTTACTCATATATATTCAGTTCTTACGCATATATATTCAGTTCTTACGCATATATATTCAGTTCTTACGCATAAATATTCAGTTCTTACACATATATAATCAGTTCTTACACATATATATTCAGTTCTTACACATATATTTTCCATTCTTACACATATTTATTCCGTTCTTACACATATATATTCCGTTCTTTCGCATATATATTCAGTTTTACGCAAATATATTCAGTTCTTACGCATATATATTCAGTTCTTACACATATATATTCAGTTCTTACACATATATATTCAGTTCTTACGCATATATATTCCGTTCTTACACATATATATTCTTACACATATATTCCGTTCTTACACATTCATATTCAGTACTTACACATATATCTTCCGTTCTGACACATATATATTCCGTTCTTACGCATATATATTCAGTTCTTACACATATATATTCAGTTCTTACGCATATATATTCCGTTCTTACACATATATATTCTTACACATATATTCCGTTCTTACACATTCATATTCAGTACTTACACATATCTCTTCCGTTCTGACACATATATATTCCGTTCTTACGCATATATATTCAGTTCTTACGCATATATATTCAGTTCTTACGCATATATATTCAGTTCTTACGCATATATATTCAGTTCTTACACATATATATTCAGTTCTTACACATATATATTCAGTTCTTACACTTATATATTAAGTTCTTAAACATATGTTTCGTTCTTACACATATTTATTCCGTTCTTACACATATATATTCCGTTCTTACACATATATATTCATTTCTTACACATATATATTCACTTCTTACACATATATATTCCGTTCTTACAAATATATATTCCGTTCTTACACGTACATATTCCGTTCTTACACATATATATTCCGTTCTTACACATATATATTCCGTTCTTACGAATATATATTCAGTTATTACGCATATATATTCAGTTCTTACACATATATATTCAGTTTTTACAGATATATATTTAGTTCTTACGCATATATATTCAGTTCTTACGCATATATATTAATTTTTTACACATATATGTTCAGTTCATACACATATATATTCCGTTCTTACACGTACATATTCCGTTCTTACACATATATAATCTAATCTTACACATATATATTACGTTCTTACACATATATATTCAGTTCTTACACATATATATTCACTTCTTACACATATATATTCAGTTTCTTACACATATATATTCCGTTCTTACACATATATACACATATATATTCCGTTCTTACACGTATATATTCCGTTCTTACACATATATATTCCGTTCTTACACATCTATATTCAGTTATTACGCATATATATTCAGTTCTTACACATATATATTCCGTTCTTACGCACATATATTCAGTTCTTACGCATATATATTCATTTCTTACACATATATGTTCAGTTCTTACGCATATATATTCAGTTCTTACGCATATATATTCAGTTCTTACGCATATATATTCAGTTCTTACACATATATATTCCGTTCTTACACATATTTATTCCGTTCTTACACATATATATTCCGTTCCTACACATATGTATTCAGTTCTTACACATATATATTCCGTTCTTAAACTTACATATTCCGTTCGTATACATTTATATTCCGTTCTTACACATATATATTCCGTTCTTACACATAAATATTCCGTTCTTACACGTATATATTCCGTTCTTACACATATATATTCCGTTCTTACACATATATATTCCGTTCGTACGCATATATATTCCGTTCTAACGCATATATGTTCCGTTCTTACGCATATATATTCCGTTCTTACGCATATATATTCAGTTCTTACGCATATATATTCCGTTCTTACGCATATATATTCAGTTCTTACGCATATATATTCAGTTCTTACACATATATATTCAGTTCTTACACATATATATTCAGTTCTTACACATATATATACAGTTCTTACACATATATATTCCATTCTTACACATATGTGTTCCGTTCATACACATATATTCCGTTCTTATACGCATATATATTCCGATCTTTCGCATATATATTCAGTTTTACGCATATATATTCAGTTCTTACGCATATATATTCAGTTCTTACGCATATGTATTGAGTTGTACGCATATATATTCAGTTCTTACACATATATATTCAGTTCTTACACCTATATAGTCAGTTTTACTCATATATATTCAGTTCTTACACATATATTCAGTTCTTACACATATATATTCAGTTCTTACGCATATATATTTAGTTCTTACGCATATATATTCCGTTCTTACACATATATATTCCGTTCTTACGCATATATATTCTTACACATATATTCCGTTCTTACACATATATATTCCGTTCTTACACATATTCATTCCGTTCTAACGCATATATATTCCGTTCTGACAAATATATATTCCGTTCTTACACGTATATATTCCGTTCTTACACGTATGTATTCCATTCTTACACATATATATTCCGTATTTACACATATATATTCCGTTCTTACACGTATATATTCCGTTCTTACACGTATATATTCCGTTCTTACCCATATATATTCCGTTTTTACACATACATATTCCGTTCTTACACATATATATTCTGTTCTTACACATATATATTCCGTTTTTACACGTATATATTCCGTTCTTACACATATATATTCTATTCTTACAAATATATATTCCGTTCTTACACATATATATTCAGTTCTTACACATATGTATTCAGTTCTTACGCATATATATTCAGTTCTTACGCATATATATTCAGTTCTTACACATATATATTCAGTTCTTACACATATATATTCAGTTCTTACTTTTATATATTCAGTTTTTACACTTATATATTCAGTTCTTACACATATATTCTGTTCTTACACATATTTATTCCGTTCTTACACATATATATTCCGTGCTTACACATATATATTCAGTTCTTACACATATATATTCTCTTCTTACACATATAGTTTCCTTTCTTACAAATATATATTCCGTTCTTACACGTACATATTCCGTTCTTACACATATATATTCCGTTCTTACAAATATATATTCCGTTCTTACGAATATATATTCAGTTCTTACGCATATATATTCAGTTCTTACACATATATATTCAGTTCTTACAGATATATATTCAGTTCTTACGCATATATATTCAGTTCTTACGCATATATATTCATTTCTTACACATATATGTTCAGTTCTCACACATATATTCCGTTCTTACACGTACATATTCCGTTCTTACACATATATATTCCGTTCTTACACATATATATTCAGTTCTTACACATATATATTCAGTTCTTACGCATATATATTCAGTTCTTACGCATATATATTCAGTTCTTACGCATATATATTCAGTTCTGACGCATATATATTCAGTTCTTACACATATATATTCAGTTCTTACACATTTATATTCCGTTCTTACACATTTTTATTCCGTTCTTACACATACATATTCCGTTCTACACATATGTATTCAGTTCTTACACATATATATTCCGTTCTTAAACTTACATATTCCGTTCGTATACATTTATATTCCGTTCTTACAAATATATATTCCGTTCTTACACATAAATATTCCGTTCTTACACGTATATATTCCGTTCTTACACATATATATTCTGTTCTTACACATATATATTCCGTTCATACGCATATATATTCCGTTCCAACACATATATATTCCGTTCTTACCCATATATATTCCGTTCTTACCCATATATATTCAGTTCTTACGCATATATATTCAGTTCTTACGCATATATATTCAGTTCTTACGCATATATATTCAGTTCTTACACATATATATTCAGTTCTTACACATATATATTCAGTTCTTACACATATATATTCCATTCTTACACATATTTATTCCGTTCTTACACATATATTCCGTTTTTACGCATATATATTCCGATCTTTCGAAAATATATATTCAGTATTACGCATATATATTCAGTTCTTACGCATATATATTCTGTTCTTACGCATATGTATTGAGTTGTACGCATATATATTCAGTTCTTACACATATATATTCAGTTCTTACACATATATAGTCAGTTCTTACGCATATATATTCAGTTCTTACTCATATATGTTCAGTTCTTACGCATATATATTCAGTTTTACTCATATATATTCAGTTCTTACACATATATTCAGTTCTTACACATATATATTCAGTTCTTGCGCATATATATTTAGTTCTTACGCATATATATTCCGTTCTTACACATATATATTCCGTTCTTACGCATATATATTCTTACACATATATTCCGTTCTTACACATATATATTCCGTTCTTACACATATTCATTCCGTTCTAACGCATATATATTCCGTTCTGACAAATATATATTCCGTTCTTACACGTATATATTCCGTTCTTACACGTATATATTCCATTCTTACACATATATATTCCGTTTTTACACATATATATTTCGTTCTTACACGTATATATTCCGTTCTTACACGTATATATTCCGTTCTTACACATATATATTCCGTTTTTACACATACATATTCCGTTCTTACACATATATATTCTGTTCTTACACATATATATTCCGTTCTTACAGGTATATATTCCGTTCTTACACATATATATTCTATTCTTACAAATATATATTCCGTTCTTACACATATATATTCAGTTCTTACACATATGTATTCAGTTCTTACGCATATATATTCTGTTCTTACGCATATATATTCAGTTCTTACACATATATATTCAGTTCTTACACATATATATTCAGTTCTTACTCATATATATTCAGTTTTTACACTTATATATTCAGTTCTTACACATATATTCCGTTCTTACACATATTTATTCCGTTCTTACACATATATATTCCGTGCTTACACATATATATTCAGTTCTTACACATATATATTCTCTTCTTACACATATATATTCCGTTCTTACAAATGTATATTCCGTTCTTACACGTACATATTCCGTTCTTACACATATATATTCAGTTCTTACACATATATATTCCGTTCTTACGAATATATATTCAGTTCTTACGCATATATATTCAGTTCTTACACATATATATTCACTTCTTACAGATATATATTCATTTCTTACGCATATATATTCAGTTCTTACGCATATATATTCATTTCTTACACATATATGTTCAGTTCTTACACATATTTTCCGTTCTTACACGTACATATTCCGTTCTTACATATATATATTCCGTTCTTACACATATAAATTCCGTTCTTACACATATATATTCAGGTCTTACACATATATATTCACTTCTTACACATATATATTCAGTTCTTACACATATATATTCCGTTCTTACACATATATACACATATATATTCCGTTCTTACACATATATATTCCGTTCTTACACGTACATATTGCGTTCGTACACATATATATTTCGTTCTTACACATATATATTCCGTTCTTACGCATATATATTAAGTTCTTACGCATATATATTCAGTTTTTACACATATATATTCAGTTTCTTACAAATATATATTCAGTTCTTACACATATATATTCAGTTCTTACACATATATATTCAGTTCTTACACATATATATTCCGTTCTTACACATATATATTCCGTTCTTACACATATATATTCAGTTCTTACACGTATATATTTCGTTTTTACACATATATATTCAGTTCTTACGCATATATATTCCGTTCTTACACATATATATTCCGTTCTTACGCATATATATTCAGTTCTTACGCATATCTATTCATTTCTTACACATATATGTTCAGTTCTTACGCATATATATTCAGTTTTACGCATATATATTCCGTTTTTACACATATATAATCCGTTCTTACACATATAAATTCAGTTCTTACACATATATATTCACTTCTTACACATATATATTCCATTCTCACACATATATATTCAGTTCTTACAGATATATATTCAGTTCTTACGCATATATATTCAGTTCTTACGCATGTATATTCAGTTCTTACGCATATATATTCATTTCTTACACATATATGTTCAGTTCTTATACATATATATTCCATTCTTATACGTACATATTCCGTTCTTACACATATATATTCCATTCTTACACATATATATTCCGTTCTTACACATATATATTCAGTTCTTACACATATATATTCACTTCTTACACATATATATTAGGTTCTTACACGTACATATTCCGTTCTTACACATATATATTCCGTTCTTACACATATATATTCCGTTCTTACGCATATATATTCAGTTCTTACAAATATATATTCAGTTCTTACACATATATATTCAGTTCTTACACATATATATTTAGTTCTTACACATATATGTTCAGTTCTTACGCATATATATTCAGTTCATACACATATATATTCGTTCTTACACATATATATTCCGTTCTTACACATATATATTCCGTTCTTACACGTATATATTCCGTTCCTACACATATATATTCCGTTCTTACGCATATATATTCAGTTCTTACGCATATATATTCAGTTCTTACGCATATATATTCAGTTCTTACGCCTATATATTCAGGTCTTACGCCTATATATTCAGTTCTTACACATATATATTCAATTCTTACACATATATATTCAGTTCTTACACATATATATTCCATTCATAAACATATTTATTCCGTTCTGACACATATATATTGCGTTCTTACACATATATATTCCGTTCTGACGCATATATATTCCATTCTTTCGCATATATATTCAGCTTTACGCATATATATTCTGTTCTTACGCATATGTATTCAGTTTTACGCATATATATTCAGCGCTTACACATATATATTCAGTTCTTACACATACATATTCAGTTCTTACGCATATGTATTCAGTTTTACGCATATATATTCAGCGCTTACACATATATATTCAGTTCTTACACATATATATTCAGTTCTTACACATATATATTCACTTTTTACACATATATTTTCAGTTCTTACACATATATATATTCAATTCTTACACATATATACACATATATATTCCGTTCTTACGAATATATATTCAGTTCTTACGCATATATATTCAGTTCTTACGCATATATATTCCGTTCTAACACATATATATTCTGTCTTACGCATATATATTCTTACACATATATTCCGTTCTTACACATATATATTCCGTTCTTACAAATATATATATACCGTTCTTACACATATATATTCCGTTCTAACGCATATATATTCCCTTCTTACACATATATATTCCGTTCTTACACGTATATATTCCGTTCTAACACGTATATATTCCGTTCTTACACATATATATTCCGTTTTTACACATATATATTCCGTTCTTACACGTATATATTCCGTTCTTACACGTATATATTCCCTTCTTACACATATATATTCAGTTCTTACACATATGTATTCAGTTCTTACGCATATATATTCAGTTCTTACACATATATATTCCGTTTTTACACATATATATTCCGTTCTTACACATATATATTCTATTATTACAAATATATATTCCGTTCTTACACGTATATATTCCGTTCTTACACATATATATTCCGTTCTTACAAATATATATTCCGTTCTTACACATATATTCCGTTCTTACACATATATTCCGTTCTGACGCATATATATTCAGTTCTTTCGCATATATATTCAGTTTTAATCATATATATTCAATTCTAACGCATATATATTCAGTTCTTACACATATATATTCCGTTTTTACACATATATATTCCGTTCTTACACATATATATTCTATTATTACACATATATATTCCGTTCTTACACGTATATATTCCGTTCTTACACATATATATTCCGTTCTTACAAATATATATTCCGTCCTTACACATATATTCCGTTCTTACACATATATTTCGTTCTGACGCATATATATTCAGTTCTTTCGCATATATATTCAGTTTTAATCATATATATTCAATTCTTTCGCATATATATTCAGTTTTTACACATACATATTCAGTTCTTACGCATATATATTCCGTTCTTACACATATATATTCCGTTCTTAGGCATATATATTCTTACACATATATTCCGTTCTTACACATATATATTCAGTTCTTACACATATACATTCCGTTCTTACGAATATATATTCAGTTCTTACGCATATATATTCAGTTCATACACATATATATTCAGTTCTTACAGATATATATTCAGTTCTTACGCATATATATCCAGTTCTTATGCATATATATTCATTTCTTACACATATATGTTCAGTTCTTACACATATATATTCCGTTCTTACACGTACATATTCCGTTCTTACAAATATATATTTCGTTCTTACACATATATATTCCGTTCTTACACATATATATTCAGTTCTTACACATATATATTCACTTTTTACACATATATTTTCAGTTCTTACACATATATATATTCAATTCTTACACATATATACACATATATATTCCGTTCTTACGAATATATATTCAGTTCTTACGCATATATATTCAGTTCTTACACATATATATTCAGTTCTTACAGATATATATTCAGTTCTTACGCATATTTATCCAGTTCTTATGCATATATATTCATTTATTACACATATATGATCAGTTCTTATATATTCAGTTCTTACGCATATATATTCAGTTCTTATGCATATATATTCATTTTTTACACATATATGTTCAGTTCATACACATATTTATTCCGTTCTTACACGTACATATTCCGTTCTTACACATATATATTTCGTTCTTACACATATATATTCAGTTCTTACACATATATATTCACTTCTTACACATATATATTTAGTTCTTACACATATATATTCAGTTCTTACACATATATATTCCATTCTTACACATATATACACATATATATTCCGTTCTTACACATATATATTCCGTTCTTACACGTACATATTCCGTTATTACACATATATATTCCGTTCTTACACATATATATTCCGTTCTTACGCATATATATTCAGTGTTTACGTATATATATTCAGTTCTTACACATAATATTCAGTTTCTTACAAATATATATTCAGTTTTTACACATATATATTCAGTTCTTACACATATATATTCCGTTCTTACATATATATTACGTTCTTACACATATATATTCCGTTCTTACAAGTATATATTCCGTTCTTACACATATATATTCCGTTCTTACAAATATATTTTCAGTTCTTAAACATATATATTCTGTTCTTACACGTATATATTCCGTTCTTACACATATATATTCCGTACTTACAAATATATATTCAGTTCCTACGCATATATATTCCGTTCTTACACATATATACTCAGTTCTTACGCATATATATTCAGTTCTAACGCATATATATTCATTTCTTACACATATATGTTCAGTTCTAACGCATATATATTCAGTTTTACGCATATATATTCAATTCTTACGCATATATATTCAGTTCTTACACATATATATTCCGTTCTTACACATATTTATTCTGTTCTTACACATATATATTCCGTTCTTACACATATATATTCAGTTCTTACAAATATATATTCACTTCTTACACATATATATTCCGTTCTTACACATATATATTCAGTTCTTACACATATATATTCAGTTCTTACGCATATATATTCATTTCTTTCACATATATGTTCAGTTCTTACACATATATATTCACTTCTTACACATATATATTCAGCTCTTACACCTATATATTCCGTTCTTACACGTACATATTCCGTTCTTACACATATATATTCCGTTCTTACACATATATATTCCGTTCTTACGCATATATATTGAGTTCTTACAAATATATATTCAGTTCTTACACATATATATTCAGTTCTTACAAATATATATTCAGTTCTTACACATATATATTCAGTTCTTATGCATATATGTTCAGTTCTTACGCATATATATTCAGTTCTTATGCATAAATATTCAGTTCTTACACATATATATTCAGTTCGTACACATATATATTCAGTTCTTACACATATATATTCCATTCTTACACATATTTATTCCGTTCTTACACATATATATTCCGTTCTTACACATATATATTCCGTTCTTACACATATATTCCGTTCTTACGCATATATATTCCGTTCTTTGGCATATAAATTCAGTTTTACGCATATATATTCCGTTCTTACACATATATATTCCGTTCTTACACATATATATTCCGTTCTTACACATATATTCCGTTCTTACGCATATATATTCCGTTCTTACACATATATTCCGTTCTTACGGATATATATTCCGTTCTTTCGCATATATATTCAGTTTTACGCATATATATTCAGTTCTTACGCATATATATTCAGTTCTTACACATATATATTTAGTTCTTACACATATATATTCAGTTCTTACGCATATATATTCCGTTCTTACATATATACATTCTTACACATATATTCCGTTCTTACACATATATTATTCAGTTCTTACACATATATCTTCCGTTCTGACGCATATATATTCCGTTCTTACGCATTTATATTCAGTTCTTACGCATATATATTCCGTTCTTACGCATATATATTCAGTTCTTACGCATATATATTCAGTTCTTATGCATATACATTCAGTTCTTACGCATATATATTCAGTTCTTAGGCATATATATTCCTTTCTTACACGTATATATTATGTTATAACATGTATATATTCCGTTCTTACAAATATATATTCCGTTCTTACACATATATATTCAGTTCTTACGCATATATATTCAGTTCTTACTCATATATATTCCGTTCTTACGCATATATATTCAGTTCTTACACATATATATTCAGTTCTTACGCATATATATTCCGTTCTTACACATATATATTCATACACATATATTCCGTTCTTACACATTCATATTCAGTACTTACACATATATCTTCCGTTCTTACACATATATATTCCGTTCTTACGCATATATATTCAGTTCTTACGCATATATATTCAGTTCTTACGCATATATATTCAGTTCTTACGCATATATATTCAGTTGTTACACATATATATTCAGTTCTTACACATATATATTCCGTTCTTACACATATTCATTCCGTTCTAACGCATATATATTCCGTTCTGACAAATATATATTCCGTTCTTACACGTATATATTCCGTTCTTACACGTATGTATTCCATTCTTACACATATATATTCCGTTTTTACACATATATATTCCGTTCTTACACGTATATATTCCGTTCTTACACGTATATATTCCGTTCTTACACATATATATTCCGTTTTTACACATACATATTCCGTTCTTACACATATATATTCTGTTCTTACACATATATATTCCGTTTTTACACGTATATATTCCGTTCTTACACATATATATTCAGTTCTTACAAATATATATTCCGTTCTTACACATATATATTCAGTTCTTACACATATGTATTCAGTTCTTACGCATATATATTCAGTTCTTACGCATATATATTCAGTTCTTACACATATATATTCAGTTCTTACACATATATATTCAGTTCTTACTTTTATATATTCAGTTTTTACACTTATATATTCAGTTCTTACACATATATTCTGTTCTTACACATATTTATTCCGTTCTTACACATATATATTCCGTGCTTACACATATATATTCAGTTCTTACACATATATATTCTCTTCTTACACATATATATTCCGTTCTTACAAATATATATTCCGTTCTTACACGTACATATTCCGTTCTTACACATATATATTCCGTTCTTACAAATATATATTCCGTTCTTACGAATATATATTCAGTTCTTACGCATATATATTCAGTTCTTAAACATATATATTCAGTTCTTACAGATATATATTCAGTTCTTACGCATATATATTCAGTTCTTACGCATATATATTCATTTCTTACACATATATGTTCAGTTCTCACACATATATTCCGTTCTTACACGTACATATTCCGTTCTTACACATATATATTCCGTTCTTACACATATATATTCAGTTCTTACACATATATATTCAGTTCTTACTCATATATATTCAGTTCTTACGCATATATATTCAGTTCTTACGCATATATATTCAGTTCTGACGCATATATATTCAGTTCTTACACATATATATTCAGTTCTTACACATATATATTCCGTTCTTACACATTTTTATTCCGTTCTTACACATACATATTCCGTTCTACACATATGTATTCAGTTCTTACACATATATATTCCGTTCTTAAACTTACATATTCCGTTCGTATACATTTATATTCCGTTCTTACAAATATATATTCCGTTCTTACACATAAATATTCCGTTCTTACACGTATATATTCCGTTCTTACACATATATATTCCGTTCTTACACATATATATTCCGTTCATACGCATATATATTCCGTTCCAACACATATATATTCCGTTCTTACGCATATATATTCCGTTCTTACGCTTATATATTCTTCAGTTCTTACGCATATATATTCAGTTCTTACGCATATATATTCAGTTCTTACACATATATATTCAGTTCTTACACATATATATTCAGTTCTTACACATATATATTCCATTCTTATACATATTTATTCCGTTCTTACACATATATTCCGTTCTTACGCATATATATTCCGATCTTTCGCATATATATTCAGTGTTACGCATATATATTCAGTTCTTACGCATATATATTCAGTTCTTACGCATATGTATTGAGTTGTACGCATATATATTCAGTTCTTACACATATATATTCAGTTCTTACACATATATAGTCAGTTCTTACGCATATATATTCAGTTCTTACTCATATATGTTCAGTTCTTACGCATATATATTCAGTTTTACTCATATATATTCAGTTCTTACACATATATTCAGTTCTTACACATATATATTCAGTTCTTGAGCATATATACTTAGTTCTTACGCATATATATTCCGTTCTTACACATATATATTCCGTTCTTACGCATATATATTCTTACACATATATTCCGTTCTTACACATATATATTCCGTTCTTACACATATTCATTCCGTTCTAACGCATATATATTCCGTTCTGACAAATATATATTCCGTTCTTACACGTATATATTCCGTTCTTACACGTATATATTCCATTCTTACACATATATATTCCGTTTTTACACATATATATTCCGTTCTTACACGTATATATTCCGTTCTTACACGTATATATTCCGTTCTTACACATATATATTCCGTTTTTACACATACATATTCCGTTCTTACACATATATATTCTGTTCTTACACATATATATTCCGTTCTTACACGTATATATTCCGTTCTTAGACATATATATTCTATTCTTACAAATATATATTCCGTTCTTACACATATATATTCAGTTCTTACACATATATATTCAGTTCTTACGCATATATATTCATTTCTTACGCATATATATTCAGTTCTTACACATATATATTCAGTTCTTACACATATATATTCAGTTCTTACTCATATATATTCAGTTTTTACACTTATATATTCAGTTCTTACACATATATTCCGTTCTTACACATATTTATTCCGTTCTTACACATATATATTCCGTGCTTACACATATATATTCAGTTCTTACACATATATATTCTCTTCTTACACATATATATTCCGTTCTTACAAATATATATTCCGTTCTTACACGTACATATTCCGTTCTTACACATATATATTCAGTTCTTACACATATATATTCCGTTCTTACGAATATATATTCAGTTCTTACGCATATATATTCAGTTCTTACACATATATATTCACTTCTTACAGATATATATTCAGTTCTTACGCATATATATTCAGTTCTTACGCATATATATTCATTTCTTACACATATATGTTCAGTTCTTACACATATATTCCGTTCTTACACGTACATATTCCGTTCTTACACATATATATTCCGTTCTTACACATATAAATTCCGTTCTTACACATATATATTCAGGTCTTACACATATATATTCAATTCTTACACATATATATTCAGTTCTTACACATATATATTCCGTTCTTACACATATATACACATATATATTCCGTTCTTACACATATATATTCCGTTCTTACACGTACATATTGCGTTCGTACACATATATATTCCGTTCTTACACATATATATTCCGTTCTTACGCATATATATTAAGTTCTTACGCATATATATTCAGTTTTTACACATATATATTCAGTTTCTTACAAATATATATTCAGTTCTTACACATATATATTCAGTTCTTACACATATATATTCAGTTCTTACACATATATATTCCGTTCTTACACATATATATTCCGTTCTTACACATATATATTCAGTTCTTACACGTATATATTCCGTTCTTACACATATATATTCAGTTCTTACGCATATATATTCCGTTCTTACACATATATATTCCGTTCTTACGCATATATATTCAGTTCTTACGCATATCTATTCATTTCTTACACATATATGTTCAGTTATTACGCATATATATTCAGTTTTACGCATATATATTCCGTTTTTACACATATATAATCCGTTCTTACACATATAAATTCAGTTCTTACACATATATATTCACTTCTTACACATATATATTCCATTCTCACACATATATATTCAGTTCTTACAGATATATATTCAGTTCTTACGCATATATATTCAGTTCTTACGCATGTATATTCAGTTCTTACGCATATATATTCATTTCTTACACATATATGTTCAGTTCTTATACATATATATTCCATTCTTACACGTACATATTTCGTTCTTACACATATATATTCCGTTCTTACACATATATATTCCGTTCTTACACATATATATTCAGTTCTTACACATATATATTCACTTCTTACACATATATATTAGGTTCTTACACGTACATATTCCGTTCTTACACATATATATTCCGTTCTTACACATATATATTCCGTTCTTACGCATATATATTCAGTTCTTACAAATATATATTCAGTTCTTACACATATATATTCAGTTCTTACACATATATATTTAGTTCTTACACATATATGTTCAGTTCTTACGCATATATATTCAGTTCATACACATATATATTCGTTCTTACACATATATATTCCGTTCTTACACATATATATTCCGTTCTTACACGTATATATTCCGTTCCTACACATATATATTTCGTTCTTACGCATATATATTCAGTTCTTACGCAGATATATTCAGTTCTTACGCATATATATTCAGTTCTTACGCCTATATATTCAGGTCTTACGCCTATATATTCAGTTCTTACACATATATATTCAATTCTTACACATATATATTCAGTTCTTACACATATATATTCCATTCATAAACATATTTATTCCGTTCTTACACATATATATTGCGTTCTTACACATATATATTCCATTCTTTCGCATATATATTCAGCTTTACGCATATATATTCAGTTCTTACGCATATGTATTCAGTTTTACGCATATATATTCAGCGCTTACACATATATATTCAGTTCTTACACATACATATTCAGTTCTTACGCATATATTTAGTTCTTACGCATATATGTTTAGTTCTTACGCATATATATTCAGTTTTACTCATATATATTCAGTTCTTACACATATATTCAGTTCTTACACATATATATTCAGTTCTTACGCATATATATTCAGTTCTTACGCATATATATTCCGTTCTAACACATATATATTCTGTCTTACGCATATATATTCTTACACATATATTCCGTTCTTACACATATATATTCCGTTCTTACAAATATATATATACCGTTCTTACACATATATATTCCGTTCTAACGCATATATATTCCCTTCTTACACATATATATTCCGTTCTTACACGTATATATTCCGTTCTAACACGTATATATTCCGTTCTTACACATATATATTCCGTTTTTACACATATATATTCCGTTATTACACGTATATATTCCGTTCTTACACGTATATATTCCCTTCTTACACATATATATTCAGTTCTTACACAAATGTATTCAGTTCTTACGCATATATATTCAGTTCTTACACATATATATTCCGTTTTTACACATATATATTCCGTTCTTACACATATATATTCTATTATTACATATATATATTCCGTTCTTACACGTATATATTCCGTTCTTACACATATATATTCCGTTCTTACAAATATATATTCCGTTCTTACACATATATTCCGTTCTTACACATATATTCCGTTCTGACGCATATATATTCAGTTCTTTCGCATATATATTCAGTTTTAATCATATATATTCAATTCTAACGCATATATATTCAGTTCTTACACATATATATTCCGTTTTTACACATATATATTCCGTTCTTACACATATATATTCTATTATAACACATATATATTCCGTTCTTACACGTATATATTCCGTTCTTACACATATATATTCCGTTCTTACAAATATATATTCCGTCCTTACACATATATTCCGTCCTTACACATATATTCCGTTCTGACGCATATATATTCAGTTCTTTCGCATATATATTGAGTTTTAATCATATATATTCAATTCTTTCGCATATATATATTCAGTTTTTACACATACATATTCAGTTCTTACGCATATATATTCCGTTCTTACACATATATATTCCGTTCTTAGGCATATATATTCTTACACATATATTCCGTTCTTACACATATATATTCAGTTCTTACACATATACATTCCGTTCTTACGAATATATATTCAGTTCTTACGCATATATATTCAGTTCATACACATATATATTCAGTTCTTACAGATATATATTCAGTTCTTACGCATATATATCCAGTTCTTATGCATATATATTCATTTCTTACACATATATGTTCAGTTCTTACACATATATATTCCGTTCTTACACGTACATATTCCGTTCTTACAAATATATATTTCGTTCTTACACATATATATTCCGTTCTTACACATATATATTCAGTTCTTACACATATATATTCACTTTTTACACATATATTTGCAGTTCTTACACATATATATTCAATTCTTACACATATATACACATATATATTCCGTTCTTACGAATATATATTCAGTTCTTACGCATATATATTCAGTTCTTACACATATATATTCAGTTCTTACAGATATATATTCAGTTCTTACGCATATTTATCCAGTTCTTATGCATATATATTCATTTATTACACATATATGTTCAGTTCTTATATATTCAGTTCTTACGCATATATATTCAGTTCTTATGCATATATATTCATTTTTTACACATATATGTTCAGTTCATACACATATTTATTCCGTTCTTACACGTACATATTCCGTTCTTACACATATATATTTCGTTCTTACACATATATATTCAGTTCTTACACATATATATTCACTTCTTACACATATATATTCAGCTCTTACACCTATATATTCCGTTCTTACACGTACATATTCCGTTCTTACACATATATATTCCGTTCTTACACATATATATTCCGTTCTTACGCATATATATTGAGTTCTTACAAATATATATTCAGTTCTTACACATATATATTCAGTTCTTACAAATATATATTCAGTTCTTACACATATATATTCAGTTCTTATGCATATATGTTCAGTTCTTACGCATATATATTCAGTTCTTATGCATAAATATTCAGTTCTTACACATATATATTCAGTTCGTACACATATATATTCAGTTCTTACACATATATATTCCATTCTTACACATATTTATTCCGTTCTTACACATATATATTCCGTTCTTACATATATATATTCCGTTCTTACACATATATTCCGTTCTTACGCATATATATTCCGTTCTTTCGCATATATATTCAGTTTTACGCATATATATTCCGTTCTTACACATATATATTCCGTTCTTACACATATATATTCCGTTCTTACACATATATTCCGTTCTTACGCATATATATTCCGTTCTTACACATATATTCCGTTCTTACGGATATATATTCCGTTCTTTCGCATATATATTCAGTTTTACGCATATATATTCAGTTCTTACGCATATATATTCAGTTCTTACACATATATATTTAGTTCTTACACATATATAATCAGTTCTTACGCATATATATTCCGTTCTTACATATATACATTCTTACACATATATTCCGTTCTTACACATATATTATTCAGTTCTTACACATATATCTTCCGTTCTGACGCATTTATATTCAGTTCTTACGCATATATATTCCGTTCTTACGCATATATATTCAGTTCTTACGCATATATATAAAGTTCTTACGCATATACATTCAGTTCTTACGCATATATATTCAGTTCTTAGGCATATATATTCCTTTCTTACACGTATATATTATGTTATAACATGTATATATTCCGTTCTTACAAATATATATTCCGTTCTTTCACATATATATTCAGTTCTTACGCATATACATTCAGTTCTTACTCATATATATTCCGTTCTTACGCATATATATTCAGTTCTTACACATATATATTCAGTTCTTACGCATATATATTCCGTTCTAACACATATATATTCTTACACATATATTCCGTTCTTACACATTCATATTCAGTACTTACACATATATCTTCCGTTCTGACACATATATATTCCGTTCTTAGGCATATATATTCAGTTCTTACGCATATATATTCAGTTCTTACGCATATATATTCAGTTCTTACGCATATATATTCAGTTGTTACACATATATATTCAGTTCTTACACATATATATTCAGTTCTTACACTTATATATTAAGTTCTTACACATATATTTCGTTCTTACACATATTTATTCCGTTCTTACACATATATATTCCGTTCTTACACATATATATTCATTTCTTACACATATATATTCACTTCTTACACATATATATTCCGTTCTTACAAATATATATTCCGTTCTTACACGTACATATTCCGTTCTTACACATATATATTCCGTTCTTACACATATATAATCCGTTCTTACGAATATATATTCAGTTCTTACGCATATATATTCAGTTCTTACACATATATATTCAGTTTTTACAGATATATATTCAGTTCTTACGCATATATATTCAGTTCTTACGCATATATATTCATTTTTTACACATATATGTTCAGTTCATACACATATATATTCCGTTCTTACACGTACATATTCCGTTCTTACACATATATAATCTAATCTTACACATATATATTCCGTTCTAACACATATATATTCAGTTCTTACACATATATATTCACTTCTTACACATATATATTCAGTTTCTTACACATATATATTCCGTTCTTACACATATATACACATATATATTCCGTTCTTACACGTATATATTCCGTTCTTACACATATATATTCCGTTCTTACACATCTATATTCAGTTATTACGCATATATATTCAGTTCTTACACATATATATTCCGTTCTTACGCACATATATTCAGTTCTTACGCATATATATTCATTTCTTACACATATATGTTCAGTTCTTACGCATATATATTCAGTTCTTACGCATATATATTCAGTTCTTACGCATATATATTCAGTTCTTACACATATATATTCCGTTCTTACACATATTTATTCCGTTCTTACACATATATATTCCGTTCCTACACATATGTATTCAGTTCTTACACATATATATTCCGTTCTTAAACTTACATATTCCGTTCGTATACATTTATATTCCGTTCTTACACATATATATTCCGTTCTTACACATAAATATTCCGTTCTTACACGTATATATTCCGTTCTTACACATATATATTCCGTTCTTACACATATATATTCCGTTCGTACGTATATATATTCCGTTCTAACGCATATATGTTCCGTTCTTACGCATATATATTCCGTTCTTACGCATATATATTCAGTTCTTACGCATATATATTCAGTTCTTACGCATATATATTCAGTTCTTACACATATATATTCAGTTCTTACACATATATATTCAGTTCTTACACATATATATACAGTTCTTACACATATATATTCCATTCTTACACATATGTGTTCCGTTCTTACACATATATTCCGTTCTTATACGCATATATATTCCGATCTTTCGCATATATATTCAGTTTTACGCATATATATTCAGTTCTTACGCATATATATTCAGTTCTTACGCATATGTATTGAGTTGTACGCATATATATTCAGTTCTTACACATATATATTCCGTTCTTACACATATATAGTCAGTTTTACTCATATATATTCAGTTCTTACACATATATTCAGTTCTTACACATATATATTCAGTTCTTACGCATATATATTTAGTTCTTACGCATATATATTCCGTTCTTACACATATATATTCCGTTCTTACGCATATATATTCTTACACATATATTCCGTTCTTACACATACATATTCCGTTCTTACACATATTCATTCCGTTCTAACGCATATATATTCCGTTCTGACAAATATATATTCCGTTCTTACACGTATATATTCCGTTCTTACACGTGTGTATTCCATTCTTACACATATATATTCCGTTTTTACACATATATATTCCGTTATTACACGTATATATTCCGTTCTTACACGTATATATTCCGTTCTTACACATATATATTCCGTTTTTACACATACATATTCCGTTCTTACACATATATATTCTGTTCTTACACATATATATTCCGTTTTTACACGTATATATTCCGTTCTTACACATATATATTCTATTCTTACAAATATATATTCCGTTCTTACACATATATATTCAGTTCTTACACATATGTATTCAGTTCTTACGCATATATATTCAGTTCTTACGCATATATATTCAGTTCTTACACATATATATTCAGTTCTTACACATATATATTCAGTTCTTACTTTTATATATTCAGTTTTTACACTTATATATTCAGTTCTTACACATATATTCTGTTCTTACACATATTTATTCCGTTCTTACACATATATATTCCGTTCTTACACATATATATTCAGTTCTTACACATATATATTCTCTTCTTACACATATATATTCCGTTCTTACAATTATATATTCCGTTCTTACACGTACATATTCCGTTCTTACACATATATATTCCGTTCTTACAAATATATATTCCGTTCTTACGAATATATATTCAGTTCTTACGCATATATATTCAGTTCTTACACATATATATTCAGTTCTTACAGATATATATTCAGTTCTTACGCATATATATTCAGTTCTTACGCATATATATTCATTTCTTACACATATATGTTCAGTTCTCACACATATATTCCGTTCTTACACGTACATATTCCGTTCTTACACATATATATTCCGTTCTTACACATATATATTCAGTTCTTACACATATATATTCAGTTCTTACGCATATATATTAAGTTCTTACGCATATATATTCAGTTCTTAAGCATATATATTCAGTTCTGACGCATATCTATTCAGTTCTTACACATATATATTCAGTTCTTACACATATATATTCCGTTCTTACACATTTTTATTCCGTTCTTGCACATACATATTCCGTTCTACACATATGTATTCAGTTCTTACACATATATATTCCGTTCTTAAACTTACATATTCCGTTCGTATACATTTATATTCCGTTCTTACAAATATATATTCCGTTCTTACACATAAATATTCCGTTCTTACACGTATATATTCCGTTCTTACACATATATATTCCGTTCTTACACATATATATTCCGTTCATACGCATATATATTCCGTTCCAACACATATATATTCCGTTCAGACGCATATATATTCCGTTCTTACGCATATATATTCAGTTCTTACGCATATATATTCAGTTCTTACGCATATATATTCAGTTCTTACGCATATATATTCAGTTCTTACACATATATATTCAGTTCTTACACATATATATTCAGTTCTTACGCATATGTATTGAGTTGTACGCATATATATTCAGTTCTTACACATATATATTCAGTTCTTACACATATATAGTCAGTTCTTACGCATATATATTCAGTTCTTACTCATATATGTTCAGTTCTTACGCATATATATTCAGTTTTACTCATATATATTCAGTTCTTACACATATATTCAGTTCTTACACATATATATTCAGTTCTTGCGCATATATATTTAGTTCTTACGCATATATATTCCGTTCTTACACATATATATTCCGTTCTTACGCATATATATTCTTACACATATATTCCGTTCTTACACATATATATTCCGTTCTTACACATATTCATTCCGTTCTAACGCATATATATTCCGTTCTGACAAATATATATTCCGTTCTTACACGTATATATTCCGTTCTTACACGAATATATTCCATTCTTACACATATATATTCCGTTTTTACACATATATATTCCGTTCTTACACGTATATATTCCGTTCTTACACGTATATATTCCGTTCTTACACATATATATTCCATTTTTACACATACATATTCCGTTCTTACACATATATATTCTGTTCTTACACATATATATTCCGTTCTTACACGTATATATTCCGTTCTTACACATATATATTCTATTCTTACAAATATATATTCCGTTCTTACACATATATATTCAGTTCTTACACATATGTATTCAGTTCTTACGCATATATATTCAGTTCTTACGCATATATATTCAGTTCTTACACATATATATTCAGTTCTTACACATATATATTCAGTTCTTACTCATATATATTCAGTTTTTACACTTATATATTCAGTTCTTACACATATATTCCGTTCTTACACATATTTATTCCGTTCTTACACATATATATTCCGTGCTTACACATATATATTCAGTTCTTACACATATATATTCTCTTCTTACACATATATATTCCGTTCTTACAAATATATATTCCGTTCTTACACGTACATATTCCGTTCTTACACATATATATTCCGTTCTTACACATATATATTCCGTTCTTACGAATATATATTCAGTTCTTACGCATATAAATTCAGTTCTTACACATATATATTCACTTCTTACAGATATATATTCAGTTCTTACGCATATATAATCAGTTCTTACGCATATATATTCATTTCTTACACATATATGTTCAGTTCTTACACATATATTCCGTTCTTACACGTACATATTCCGTTCTTACACATATATATTCCGTTCTTACACATATAAATTCCGTTCTTACACATATATATTCAGGTCTTACACATATATATTCAATTCTTACACATATATATTCAGTTCTTACACATATATATTCCGTTCTTACACATATATACACATATATATTCCGTTCTTACACATATATATTCCGTTCTTACACGTACATATTGCGTTCGTACACATATATATTCCGTTCTTACACATATATATTCCGTTCTTACGCATATATATTAAGTTCTTACGCATATATATTCAGTTTTTACACATATATATTCAGTTTCTTACAAATATATATTCAGTTCTTACACATATATATTCAGTTCATACACATATATATTCAGTTCTTACACATATATATTCCGTTCTTACACATATATATTCCGTTCTTACACATATATATTCAGTTCTTACACGTATATATTTCGCTCTTACACATATATATTCAGTTCTTACACATATATATTCAGTTCTTACACATATATATTCCGTTCTTACACATTTTTATTCCGTTCTTACACATACATATTCCGTTCTACACATATGTATTCAGTTCTTACACATATATATTCCGTTCTTAAACTTACATATTCCGTTCGTATACATTTATATTCCGTTCTTACAAATATATATTCCGTTCTTACACATAAATATTCCGTTCTTACACGTATATATTCCGTTCTTACACATATATATTCCGTTCTTACACATATATATTCCGTTCATACGCATATATATTCCGTTCCAACACATATATATTCGTTCTTACGCATATATATTCCGTTCTTACGCATATATATTCAGTTCTTACGCATATATATTCAGTTCTTACGCATATATATTCAGTTCTTACGCATATATATTCAGTTCTTACACATATATATTCAGTTCTTACACATATATATTCAGTTCTTACGCATATGTATTGAGTTGTACGCATATATATTCAGTTCTTACACATATATATTCAGTTCTTACACATATATAGTCAGTTCTTACGCATATATATTCAGTTCTTACTCATATATGTTCAGTTCTTACGCATATATATTCAGTTTTACTCATATATATTCAGTTCTTACACATATATTCAGTTCTTACACATATATATTCAGTTCTTGCGCATATATATTTAGTTCTTACGCATATATATTCCGTTCTTACACATATATATTCCGTTCTTACACATATATATTCAGTTCTTACACGTATATATTCCGCTCTTACACATATATATTCAGTTCTTACGCATATATATTCCGTTCTTACACATATATATTCCGTTCTTACGCATGTATATTCAGTTCTTACGCATATCTATTCATTTCTTACACATATATGTTCAGTTATTACGCATATATATTCAGTTTTACGCATATATATTCCGTTTATACACATATATAATCCGTTCTTACACATATAAATTCAGTTCTTACACATATATATTCACTTCTTACACATATATATTCCATTCTCACACATATATATTCAGTTCTTACAGATATATATTCAGTTCTTACGCATATATATTCAGTTCTTACGCATGTATATTCAGTTCTTACGCATATATATTCATTTCTTACACATATATGTTCAGTTCTTATACATCTATATTCCATTCTTACACGTACATATTCCGTTCTTACACATATATATTCCGTTCTTACACATATATATTCCGTTCTTACACATATATATTCAGTTCTTACACATATATATTCACTTCTTACACATATATATTAGGTTCTTATACGTACATATTCCGTTCTTACACATATATATTCCGTTCTTACACATATATATTCCGTTCTTACGCATATATATTCAGTTCTTACAAATATATATTTAGTTCTTACACATATATGTTCAGTTCTTACGCATATATATTCAGTTCATACACATATATATTCGTTCTTACACATATATATTCCGTTCTTACACATATATATTCCGTTCTTACACGTATATATTCCGTTCCTACACATATATAATTCAGTTCTTACGCATATATATTCAGTTCTTACGCATATATATTCAGTTCTTACGCCTATATATTCAGGTCTTACGCCTATATATTCAGTTCTTACACATATATATTCAATTCTTACACATATATATTCAGTTCTTACACATATATATTAGATTCATAAACATATTTATTCCGTTCTTACACATATATATTGCGTTCTTACACATATATATTCCGTTCTGACGCATATATATTCCATTCTTTCGCATATATATTCAGCTTTACGCATATATATTCAGTTCTTACGCATATGTATTCAGTTTTACGCATATATATTCAGCGCTTACACATATATATTCAGTTCTTACACATACATATTCAGTTCTTACGCAAATATTTAGTTCTTACGCATTTATGTTTAGTTCTTACGCATATATATTCAGTTTTACTCATATATATTCAGTTCTTACACATATATTCAGTTCTTACACATATATATTCAGTTCTTACGCATATATATTCAGTTCTTACACATATATATTAGATTCATAAACATATTTATTCCGTTCTTACACATATATATTGCGTTCTTACACATATATATTCCGTTCTGACGCATATATATTCCATTCTTTCGCATATATATTCAGCTTTACGCATATATATTCAGTTCTTACACATACATATTCAGTTCTTACGCAAATATTTAGTTCTTACGCATTTATGTTTAGTTCTTACGCATATATATTCAGTTTTACTCATATATATTCAGTTCTTACACATATATTCAGTTCTTACACATATATATTCAGTTCTTACGCATATATATTCAGTTCTTACGCATATATATTCCGTTCTAACACATATATATTCTGTCTTACGCATATATATTCTTACACATATATTCCGTTCTTACACGTATATATTCCGTTCTTACAAATATATATATACCGTTCTTACACATATATATTCCGTTCTAACGCATATATATTCCCTTCTTACACATATATATTCCGTTCTTACACGTATATATTCCGTTCTAACACGTATATATTCCGTTCTTACACATATATATTCCGTTTTACACATATATATTCCGTTCTTACACGTATATATTCCGTTCTTACACGTATATATTCCCTTCTTACACATATATATACAGTTCTTACACATATGTATTCAGTTCTTACGCATATATATTCAGTTCTTACACATATATATTCCGTTTTTACACATATATATTCCGTTCTTACACATATATATTCTATTATTACACATATATATTCCGTTCTTACACGTATATATTCCGTTCTTACACAAATATATTCCGTTCTTACAAATATATATTCCGTTCTTACACATATATTCCGTTCTTACACATATATTCCGTTCTGACGCATATATATTCAGTTCTTTCGCATATATATTCAGTTTTAATCATATATATTCAATTCTAACGCATATATATTCAGTTCTTACACATATATATTCCGTTTTTACACATATATATTCCGTTCTTCCACATATATATTCTATTATTACACATATATATTCCGTTCTTACACGCATATATATTCTTACACATATATTCCGTTCTTACACGTATATATTCCGTTCTTACAAATATATATATACCGTTCTTACACATATATATTCCGTTCTAACGCATATATATTCCCTTCTTACACATATATATTCCGTTCTTACACGTATATATTCCGTTCTAACACGTATATATTCCGTTCTTACACATATATATTCCGTTTTTACACATATATATTCCGTTCTTACACGTATATATTCCGTTCTTACACGTATATATTCCCTTCTTACACATATATATTCAGTTCTTACACATATGTATTCAGTTCTTACGCATATATATTCAGTTCTTACACATATATATTCCGTTTTTACACATATATATTCCGTTCTTACACATATATATTCTATTATTACACATATATATTCCGTTCTTACACGTATATATTCCGTTCTTACACATATATATTCCGTTCTTACAAATATATATTCCGTTCTTACACATATATTCCGTTCTTACACATATATTCCGTTCTGACGCATATATATTCAGTTCTTTCGCATATATATTCAGTTTTAATCATATATATTCAATTCTAACGCATATATATTCCGTTCTTACACGTATATATTCCGTTCTTACACATATATATTCCGTTCTTACAAATATATATTCCGTTCTTACACATATATTCCGTTCTTACACATATATTCCGTTCTGACGCATATATATTCAGTTCTTTCGCATATATATTCAGTTTTAATCATATATATTCAATTCTAACGCATATATATTCAGTTCTTACACATATATATTCCGTTTTTACACATATATATTCCGTTCTTCCACATATATATTCTATTATTACACATATATATTCCGTTCTTACACGTATATATTCCGTTCTTACACATATATATTCCGTTTTTACAAATATATATTCCGTCCTTACACATATATTCCGTTCTTACACATATATTCCGTTCTGACGCATATATATTCAGTTCTTTCGCATATATATTCAGTTTTAATCATATATATTCAATTCTTTCGCATATATATTCAGTTTTTACACATACATATTCAGTTCTTACGCATATATATTCCGTTCTTACACATATATATTCCGTTCTTAGGCATATATATTCTTACACATATATTCCGTTCTTACACATATATATTCAGTTCTTACACATAATATTCAGTTTCTTACAAATATATATTCAGTTCTTACACAAATATATTCAGTTCTTACACATATATATTCCGTTCTTACATATATATTCCGTTCTTACACATATATATTCCGTTCTTACAAGTATATATTCCGTTCTTACACATATATATTCCGTTCTTACAAATATATATTCAGTTCTTACACATATATATTCTGTTCTTACACGTATATATTCCGTTCTTACACATATATATTCCGTACTTACAAATATATATTCAGTTCCTACGCATATATATTCCGTTCTTACACATATATACTCAGTTCTGACGCATATATATTCAGTTCTAACGCATATATATTCATTTCTTACACATATATGTTCAGTTCTAACGCATATATATTCAGTTTTACGCATATATATTCAATTCTTACGCATATATATTCAGTTCTTACACATATATATTCAGTTCTTACACATATATATTCCGTTCTTACACATATTTATTCCGTTCTTACACATATATATTCCGTTCTTACACATATATATTCAGTTCTTACAAATATATATTCACTTCTTACACATATATATTCCGTTCTTACACATATATATTCAGTTCTTACATATATATATTCAGTTCTTACGCATATATATTCATTTCTTTCACATATATGTTCAGTTCTTACACATATATATTCACTTCTTACACATATATATTCAGCTCTTACACCTATATATTCCGTTCTTACACGTACATATTCCGTTCTTACACATATATATTCCGTTCTACACATATATATTCCGTTCTTACGCATATATATTGAGTTCTTACAAATATATATTCAGTTCTTACACATATATATTCAGTTCTTACAAATATATATTCAGTTCTTACACATATATATTCAGTACTTATGCATATATGTTCAGTTCTTACGCATATATATTCAGTTCTTATGCATAAATATTCAGTTCTTACACATATATATTCAGTTCGTACACATATATATTCAGTTCTTACACATATATATTCCATTCTTACACATATTTTATTCCGTTCTTACACATATATATTCCGTTCTTACACATATATATTCCGTTCTTACACATATATTCCGTTCTTACGCATATATATTCCGTTCTTTCGCATATATATTCAGTTTTACGCATATATATTCCGTTCTTACACATATATATTCCGTTCTTACACATATATATTCCGTTCTTACACATATATTCCGTTCTTACGCATATATATTCCGTTCTTACACATATATTCCGTTCTTACGGATATATATTCCGTTCTTTCGCATATATATTCAGTTTTACGCATATATATTCAGTTCTTACGCATATATATTCAGTTCTTACACATACATATTTAGTTCTTACACATATATATTCAGTTCTTACGCATATATATTCCGTTCTTACATATATATATTCTTACACATATATTCCGTTCTTACACATATATTATTCAGTTCTTACACATATATCTTCCGTTCTGACGCATATATATTCCGTTCTTACGCATTTATATTCAGTTCTTACGCATATATATTCCGTTCTTACGCATATATATTCAGTTCTTACGCATATATATTCAGTTCTTACGCATATACATTCAGTTCTTACGCATATATATTCAGTTCTTAGGCATATATATTCCTTTCTTACACGTATATATTATGTTATAACATGTATATATTCCGTTCTTACAAATATATATTCCGTTCTTACACATATATATTCAGTTCTTACGCATATATATTCAGTTCTTACTCATATATATTCAGTTCTTACGCATATATATTCAGTTTTTACACATATATATTCAGTTCTTACACATATATATTCAGTTCTTACACTTATATATTCAGTTCTTACACATATATATTCCGTTCTTACACATATTTATTCCGTTCTTACACATATATATTCCGTTCGTACACATATATATTCAGTTCTTACACATATATACACTTCTTACACATATATATTCCGTTCTTACAAATATATATTCCGTTCTTACACGTACATATTCCGTTCTTACACATATATATTCCGTTCTTATACATATATATTCCGTTCTTACGAATATATATTCAGTTCTTACACATATATATTCACTTATTACACATATATATTCAGTTCTTACACATATATATTCCGTTCTTACACATATATACACATATATATTCCGTTCTTACACATATATATTCCGTTCTTACACGTACATATATTCAGTTCTTACGCATATATATTCAGTTCTTACGAATATATTCATTTCTTACACATATATGTTCAGTACTTACACATATATATTCCGTTCTTACACGTACATATTACGTTCTTACACATATATATTCCGTTCTTACACATATATATTCCTTTCTTACACATATATATTACGTTCTTACACATATATATTCAGTTCTTACACATATATATTCACTTCTTACACATATATATTCAGTTCTTACGCATAAATATTCAGTTCTTACACATATATATTCACTTCTTACACATATTTATTCCGTTCTTACACATATATATTCCGTTCTTACACATATATATTCAGTTCTTACAGATATATATTCCGTTCTTACACATATATATTCAGTTCTTACACATATATATTCAGTTCTTACGCATATATATTCATTTCTTTCACATATATGTTCAGTTCTTACACATATATATTCCGTTCTTACACGTACATATTTCGTTCTTACACATATATATTCCGTTCTTACACATATATATTCCGTTCTTACACATATATATTCAGTTCTTACACATATATATTCAGTTCTTACACATATATATTCACTTCTTACACATATATATTCAGCTCTTACACCTATATATTCCGTTCTTACACGTACATATTCCGTCTTACACATATATATTACGTTCTTACACATATATATTCCGTTCTTACGCATATATATTCAGTTCTTACAAATATATATTCAGTTCTTACACATATATATTCAGTTCTTACAAATATATATTCAGTTCTTACACATATATATTCAGTTCTTATGCATATATGTTCAGTTCTTACGCATATATATTCAGTTCTTATGCATAAATATTCAGTTCTTACACATATATATTCAGTTCGTACACATATATATTCAGTTCTTACACATATATATTCCATTCTTACACATATTTATTCCGTTCTTACACAAATATATTCCGTTCTTACACATATATATTCCGTTCTTACACATATATTCCGTTCTTACGCATATATATTCCGTTCTTTCGCATATATATTCAGTTTTACGCATATATATTCCGTTCTTACACATATATATTCCGTTCTTACACATATATATTCCGTTCTTACACATATATTCCGTTCTTACGCATATATATTCCGTTCTTACACATATATTCCGTTCTTACGGATATATATTCCGTTCTTTCGCATATATATTCAGTTTTACGCATATATATTCAGTTCTTACGCATATATATTCAGTTCTTACACATATATATTTAGTTCTTACACATATATATTCAGTTCTTACGCATATATATTCCGTCCTTACATATATATATTCTTACACATATATTCCGTTCTTACACATATATTATTCAGTTCTTACACATATATCTTCCGTTCTGACGCATATATATTCCGTTCTTACGCATTTATATTCAGTTCTTACGCATATATATTCCGTTCTTACGCATATATATTCAGTTCTTACGCATATATATTCAGTTCTTAGGCATATATATTCCGTTCTTACACGTATATATTATGTTCTAACATGTATATATTCCGTTCTTACAAATATATATTCCGTTCTTACACATATATATTCAGTTCTTACGCATATATATTCAGTTCTTACTCATATATATTCAGTTCTTACGCATATATATTCAGTTCTTACACATATATATTCAGTTCTTACACATATATATTCAGTTCTTACACTTATATATTCAGTTCTTACACATATATATTCCGTTCTTACACATATTTATTCCGTTCTTACACATATATATTCCGTTCTTACACATATATATTCAGTTCTTACACATATATACACTTCTTACACATATATATTCCGTTCTTACAAATATATATTCCGTTCTTACACATACATATTCCGTTCTTACACATATATATTCCGTTCTTACACATATATATTCCGTTCTTACGAATATATATTCAGTTCTTACACATATCTATTCACTTATTACACATATATATTCAGTTCTTACACATATATATTCCGTTCTTACACATATATACACATATATATTCCGTTCTTACACATATATATTCAGTTCTTACACGTACATATATTCAGTTCTTACGCATATATATTCAGTTCTTACGAATATATTCATTTCTTACACATATATGTTCAGTACTTACACATATATATTCCGTTCTTACACGTACATATTACGTTCTTACACATATATATTCCGTTCTTACACATATATATTCCTTTCTTACACATATATATTACGTTCTTACACATATATATTCAGTTCTTACACATATATATTCACTTCTTACACATATATATTCAGTTCTTACGCATAAATATTCAGTTCTTACACATATATATTCACTTCTTACACATATTTATTCCGTTCTTACACATATATATTCCGTTCTTACACATATATATTCAGTTCTTACAGATATATATTCCGTTCTTACACATATATATTCAGTTCTTACACATATATATTCAGTTCTTACGCATATATATTCATTTCTTTCACATATATGTTCAGTTCTTACACATATATATTCCGTTCTTACACGTACATATTTCGTTCTTACACATATATATTCCGTTCTTACACATATATATTCCGTTCTTACACATATATATTCAGTTCTTACACATATATATTCAGTTCTTACACATATATATTCACTTCTTACACATATATATTCAGCTCTTACACCTATATATTCCGTTCTTACACGTACATATTCCGTTCTTACACATATATATTACGTTCTTACACATATATATTCCGTTCTTACGCATATATATTCAGTTCTTACAAATATATATTCAGTTCTTACACATATATATTCAGTTCTTACAAATATATATTCAGTTCTTACACATATATATTCAGTTCTTATGCATATATGTTCAGTTCTTACGCATATATATTCAGTTCTTATGCATAAATATTCAGTTCTTACACATATATATTCAGTTCGTACACATATATATTCAGTTCTTACACATATATATTCCATTCTTACACATATTTATTCCGTTCTTACACAAATATATTCCGTTCTTACACATATATATTCCGTTCTTACACATATATTCCGTTCTTACGCATATATATTCCGTTCTTTCGCATATATATTCAGTTTTACGCATATATATTCCGTTCTTACACATATATATTCCGTTCTTACACATATATATTCCGTTCTTACACATATATTCCGTTCTTACGCATATATATTCCGTTCTTACACATATATTCCGTTCTTACGGATATATATTCCGTTCTTTCGCATATATATTCAGTTTTACGCATATATATTCAGTTCTTACGCATATATATTCAGTTCTTACACATATATATTTAGTTCTTACACATATATATTCAGTTCTTACGCATATATATTCCGTCCTTACATATATATATTCTTACACATATATTCCGTTCTTACACATATATTATTCAGTTCTTACACATATATCTTCCGTTCTGACGCATATATATTCCGTTCTTACGCATTTATATTCAGTTCTTACGCATATATATTCCGTTCTTACGCATATATGTTCAGTTCTTACGCATATATATTCAGTTCTTAGGCATATATATTCCGTTCTTACACGTATATATTATGTTCTAACATGTATATATTCCGTTCTTACAAATATATATTCCGTTCTTACACATATATATTCAGTTCTTACGCATATATATTCAGTTCTTACTCATATATATTCAGTTCTTACGCATATATATTCAGTTCTTACACATATATATTCAGTTCTTACACATATATATTCAGTTCTTACACTTATATATTCAGTTCTTACACATATATATTCCGTTCTTACACATATTTATTCCGTTCTTACACATATATATTCCGTTCTTACACATATATATTCAGTTCTTACACATATATACACTTCTTACACATATATATTCCGTTCTTACAAATATATATTCCGTTCTTACACATACATATTCCGTTCTTACACATATATATTCCGTTCTTACACATATATATTCCGTTCTTACGAATATATATTCAGTTCTTACACATATCTATTCACTTATTACACATATATATTCAGTTCTTACACATATATATTCCGTTCTTACACATATATACACATATATATTCCGTTCTTACACATATATATTCAGTTCTTATACGTACATATATTCAGTTCTTACGCATATATATTCAGTTCTTTCGAATATATATTCATTTCTTACACATATATGTTCAGTACTTACACATATATATTCCGTTCTTACACGTACAAATTACGTTCTTACACATATATATTCAGTTCTTACACATATATATTCCTTTCTTACACATATATATTACGTTCTTATACATATATATTCAGTTCTTACACATATATATTCACTTCTTACACATATATATTCAGTTCTTACGCATAAATATTCAGTTCTTACACATATATATTCACTTCTTACACATATATATTCAGTTCTTACACATATATATTCCATTCTTACACATATATATTCCGTTCTGACACATATATATTCCGTTCTTACACATATATATTCAGTTCTTACAGATATATATTCAGTTCTTACGAATATATATTCAGTTCTTACGCATATATATTCAGTTCTTACACATATATAATCCGTTCTTTCACTCACATATTCCGTTCTTACACATATATATTCCGTTCTTACACATATATATTCCGTTCTTACACATATATATTCAGTTCTTACACATATATATTCAGTTCTTACACATATATATTCACTTCTTACACATTTATATTCTGTTCTTACACATATATATTCCGTTTTTACACGTACATATTCCGTTCTTACACATATAAATTCCGTTCTTACACATATATATTAAGTTCTTAAACATATATATTCCATTCTTACACATATTTATTCCGTTCTTACACATATATATTCCGTTCTTACACATATATATTCCGTTCTTACACATATATTCCGTTCTTACGCATACATATTCAGTTCTTACGCATATATATTCATTTCTTACGCATATGTATTCAGTTTTACGCATATATATTCAGTTCTTACACATATATATTCCGTTCTTACACATATATATTCAGTTCTTAGGCATATATGTTCAGTTCTTACGCATATATATTCAGTTTTACTCATATATATTCAGTTCTTATCATATATTCAGTTCTTACACATATATATTCAGTTCTTACGCATATATATTCAGTTCTTACGTATATATATTCCGTTCTTACACATATATATTCCGTTCTTACGCATATATATTCTTACACATATATTCCGTTCTTACACATATATATTCCGTTCTTACACATATATATTCCGTTCTAACGCATATATATTACGTTCTTACAAATATATATTACGTTCTTACACGTATATATTCCGTTCTTACACGTATATACTCCGTTCTTACACATATATATTCCGTTTTTACACATATATATTCCGTTCTTACAAATATATATTCCGTTCGTACACGTATATATTCCGTTCTAACACGTATATATTCCGTACTTACACATATATATTCCGTTTTTACACATATATATTCCGTTCTTACACATATATTCCGTTCTTACACACATATATTCCATTTTTACAAATATATATACCGTTCTTACACATATATATTCTGTACTTACACATATATATTCCGTTCTTACACGTATATATTCCGTTCTTACACATATATATTCCGTTCTTACAAATATATATTCCGTTCTTACACATATATTCCGTTCTTACGCATATATATTCAGTTCTTTCGCATATATATTCAGTTTTAAGCATATATATTCAGTTCTTACGCATATATATTCAGTTTTTACACATATATATTCAGTTCTAACGCATATATATTCCGTTCTTACACATATATATTCAGTTCTTACACATATATATTCCGTTCTTACACATATATATTACGTTCTTACGCATATATATTCAGTTATAAGGCATATATATTCCGTTCTTACGCATATATATCCAGTTCTTACATATATATATTTACTTCTTACACATATATATTCCGTTCTTACAAATATATATTCCGTTCTTACACGTACATATTCCGTTCTTACACATATATATTCCGTTCTTACACATATATATTCAGTTCTTACGCATATATATTCCGTTCTTACACATATATATTCCGTTCTTACACATATATATTCCGTTCTTAAACATATATATTCCGTTCTTACGCATATATATTCAGTTCTTACGCATATATATACCTTTCTTACGCATATATATTCAGTTCTTACACATATATATTCAGTTCTTACGCATATATATTCCGTTCTTTACGCATATATATTCAGTTCTTACGCACGTATATTCAGTTCTTACGCGTATATTTTCAGTTCTTACATATATATATTCAGTTCTAACATATATATATTCAGTTCTTACACATATATATTCAGTTCTTACACATATATATATCGTTCTTACACATATATATTCCGTTCTTAAACATATATTCCGTTTTTACACATATATATTCCGTTCTTACAGATATATATTCTGTTCTTACACATATATATTCCGTTCTTACACGTATATATTCCGTTCTTACACATATATATTCCGTTCTTACAAATATATATTCCGTTCTTACACATATATTCCGTTCTTACGCATATATATTCAGTTCTTTCGCATATATATTCAGTTTTTACACATATATATTCAGTTCTAACGAATATATATTCCGTTCTTACACATATATATTCAGTTCTTACACATATATATTCCGTTCTTACACATATATATTCAGTTCTTACACATATATATTCCGTTCTTACGCATATATATCCAGTTCTTACACATATATATTCACTTCTTACACATATATATTCCGTTCTTACAAATATATATTCCGTTCTTACACGTACATATTCCGTTCTTACACATATATATTCCGTTCTTACACATATATATTCAGTTCTTATGCATATATATTTCGTTCTTACACATATATATTCCGTTCATACACATATATATTCCGTTCTAACACATATATATTCTGTTCTTAAACATATATATTCACTTCTTACACATATATATTCAGTTCTTACACATATATATTCCGTTCTTACACATATATACACATATATATTCCGTTCTTACACATATATATTCCGTTCTTACACGTACATATTCCGTTCTTACACATATATATTCCGTTGTTACACATATCTATTCAGTTCTTACGCTTATATATTCAGTTCTTACGCATATATATTCAGTTCTTACGCATATATATTGAGTTCTTACGCATATATTTTCCGTTCTTACACTTATATTCCGTTCTTACGCATATATATTCCGTTCTTTCGAATATATATTCAGTTTTACGCATATATATTCAGTTCTTACACATATATACTCCGTTCGTACACATATATGTTCTGTTCTTACACATATATATTCCGTTATTACAAGTATATATTCCGTTCTTACAAATATATATTCCGTTCTTACGCATATATATTCTTACACATATATTCCGTTCTTACACATATATATTCAGTTCTTACACATATAAATTCCGTTCTTACACATATATCTTCCGTTCTTACGAATATATATTCAGTTCTTACGCATATATATTCCTTTCTAACGCATATATATTCAGTTCTTACGCATATATATTCAGTTCTTACGCATATATATTCAGTTCTTTAAGCATATATATTCAGTTCTTACGCACGTATATTCACTTCTTACGCATATATATTCAGTTCTTACACATATATATTCAGTTCTTACATATATATATTCAGTTCTTACACATATATATTCAGTTCTTAAACATATATATTCCGTTCTTACACATATATATTCCTTTATTACACGTATATATTCCGTTCTTACACGTATATATTCCGTTCTTACACATATATATTCCGTTTTTACACATATATATTCCGTTCTTATACATATATATTCAGCTCTTACG
>JAWPHD010017585.1:0-43929 GCA_037043455.1 Cyrtodaria siliqua | reverse complement strand
CGTCCCCTCCCCTTTTCCTCACTCTACTACTCGCCATGTGCTTCTTTCACCCCTCAACAAATCACTCGCCTCATTCCCCACCCCCACCTCTCGACACACTCGCGCAATAACACGCAGCTAATCTGACACGCATACCCTATCCCGGACTACTCCCCCGACAACCCTCCCTCCATCCCCTCCCTCCGCACCCCTCCCGCACCCCCCCCTCCCCCGCCCCCCCTCCCCCCCCCCCCTCACCCCCCCGCCCCCCCTCCCCCCGACCTCAACCCCTCCCGCCCTCCCCTCCCCCCCCCCCTCCCCCATCCGTATCGAACACCCCCCCGCCACACACCACCAGCACCCAGCTCACACACTCGCCATAACAACAAAAAAACAAGACGGGCCACACCAAACCACAGCTCCCCCAACCCAGAAGCTGAGTCCTCCTTACTGACCAAGTTCCTCGATCTATTCCTGAACGCTACCATCAATTTACTTATCCGCTCCACCACACTGCCGAGTATGGCTCAAGGCAAGTATTTTTCACAAATAGTAGAGACCGGATTCCGTTTGATTCTCCATAGGCTTTGTGTCATCAAACTATCCCTGTCCTTGGAGCATTGCTGATATGGCATTTTACAACAGTTTGAAGGATAGAAAATACAGTTGAATATCATTGTTTCTAAAATCTTGCACACAATAAAACAAACAAATAGATGAGTGCATGTGTAAAGAGTTTTAGTTAAATAAAAATCGGCATCAATAAATGCCAGTTTTCACATAGAACTTTATTTAAAACAAACATTTTCTATATTTTGTAATAGACATTACTTTTTTCTACAAATGTGGGACAATTGATAAAAATTCATCTGTGTTTTCTGGTTTATTTCAGAATGTGCCAAAAATGCATTGGCAGAATAGAAATATGTACATGTAGCAGTGGAGTTGTATAGGCACGTGGTGAGGTGTGAAAGCGATCCAAAATGGCATCTTAATGAACAGATGTTATCAGAGTTTATAGGGGTACTGAGTCTCAAGTTCAGGCACCTGTCAGTGATCTGTATACATGCGGAATATGTCTGAGAAAAGATACGAACCAAAGAGATTGAACCCCATCTAAAAAGTCATAGCTCGGTTTGTAAGAAATATATTTTTGACAACACAACAAGAACTCTTTGTACAGCAGCGATACTTGGAAATGTCACTGTCAGTGACAAGAAACAATCGAGAGTACTTGCTTAACAATCAGGAGTATTTCCTGAACAATCTGGGATAAATAATGAAGCGAACCAGGCTGCCGCCTTTATACAGTCTCAGACATCAGACAAGGTCACTGCACCCATCAATAGGTGGGGTTGGTGCACTGCATAATAAAATCTATCCAGAAATGGGAAACAATAAATTATTCTGACATTTCTGTTGACTAGAAAAGCTGGAGCAATCGCAAGAGGTGTTCCTAAACCAGGACAAGGAGAAGAAGAAACAGTTGCTAAGAAGGCAAAAATGTCTCGCAAGTTTGTGAAAAGGCCAATGGCTAATATAGAAAATTGTGAACTCACACGTCAAATACATACGCAAGAGGGAATGGTGACCCATTCAGAGTCGGTGAACAAATATCCTCGGATTATGCTTCCCTATTTAAAAAACAATATAAAATCGGGTGTGTATGTAATGTTCAGTGATTGTTGAGAAGTTTATTCCATGTGTAGTTAATGCACAGGAACTGGGAAGTCGTAGTGAAGCAGCAGGTATTGGAGAACTAGGAAAGTTCATTGAAGATCAAGAAATCGACAGACTTAATGTTTTACCTGAGAATATTTTGATACTGGGTTCAAACATAGACTCAGGTGAAAGTTGAAAAGTAGAAAGACGGACATTCCATTTATTGCAACAGCCATTGGTGGCAAAAGATCACAAATCGTTGAAAGTCCAGCTGAAAGAAACAGTGAGTGAGAGAGCCAAGGAAAAGCCGGGAATGTTGTATTCACGTCTGAAATGGACATGGATGATTTCGAAAATGCGGTTGATGATACCAATTATGAGAGTGACGAGACACCACAAGAAAAGAAGGAAGAGAGAAGCAACAGAGATTGAAGGAAAGGAGAAAAAAAAACAAAAAACAAAGAATATGGCTACGAGCAGAAAACAATAAGAAAAAGGGAAAACCCTTTTTTGGTTGGAAGGATGCTGAGATAACAAAGTTATTTCAAAATGAGCTGAAAAAAGTAATGCAGCCAAAAGTTGCAGAAGACACGGCCTTGGCTAAGTACTTAGATAATCTTCCAGAACCAGATACCATTTTTGAAGAACATGAAAGTGGGGATGAAGTGATGAATATGGAAACAGGAATAAGTAAGAATGAAATGAAAGATAACAATCATAAAATTGAATGCAAAAAGAAGTAACCAGAGATACATTTGAGGAAATCCAAATGAACCAAAAAGTCAGATTGACGAGGAACATGAAAGTGGCCGATGCAGTGATGGATATGGAAACTGGAATGAGTAAAAATGAATTGAAAGATAATGGTCATAAAATTGGAAATGAAAATGAAAACAAAGTTACCGGAGATAAATTTCAGGCACTATTCAAATGAACCAAAAGTATGTTTGAAGAAGAACATGAGTAGTGGCGATGAAGTGATGGATATGGAAATAGGACGAGTCAGAATAATACTATTAGTTCAGCAATTGACAGATCGGATAAAAATGGTGGCAAAATCAAAGGATTCAACTTAGACATTGAATCCCAAACTAACAAAGAGGTGTCTGCACCCAATTTTGTAAACATTCATGATAGCATGAAACAATTTCAGATAAAGTCGGATGTTGTTCTGGAAATGAATCTGGTAAAGATGGTCATGATATTAAGGTTGAAACAATTGAAAGTAATTTGACTGTTGAAAATAACGTTGAAGAAGAAAATGGTGAGTGTAAAGATGTTCAAACAGATCTCACTAAGTTGTAAAGATGACAAATTTAGCGTACACAAAATTGCGAAGAATTTGCATTGACTCAAAAAAGGGGAAGCGGCTGTGTCGTAGTGTAAATCGGATATAAGGACAATTTAACAGGTGCAGTTGATGCAATGGACATAAAAATAGAAATAGATGAACCGCCATTTTTATTGTAAAGTCTCCCTTACTAGCATCGTGAGCCTGATGAGCATGATACAAAAACCGGTGAAGAACTGAATACTGCCACAGAGACTGACAATTTAAAACCAAATTTGCCAGTTGTTAAAGGAGAAGGTGATGATGATAAGGCCTCGAGCAAACACTGACACTAATGAAAATAGCCAAACTTATGACATTTCAAATGACGGACAAAGAACCAAGGACAGTTGTTTCTGAGACGGAATCAATTGATCAGTGTGACCTAAAAATGGAACGCTAGAGGATGATAGTGAAATATCAAAAGAAGTTGCAGAGCAAGTAATAGGCACTTCGACGGAAAGACTTTCTGACTTCACTAATAGCTCTAAAAACTACAGACAGTCCTCAGTTTACGTTTTCAAGTCTTTATTAGATCACGAAGTTCATAAGTCATTGAAAAGTCCTCAAAATCATCTTTAGAAAGAAAAAGTGAAAGCCGTACTAATGTTAAATTGTAACTTTGAAAATACGGAAACCTCTATAGTGAATGGGTCAGGATCTGAAAGGAATACTTCTTGATCACATGTACTCCAAATCTGGTGAACCGGAAACGTCTGAAGTTAATAACCCAGATGCTCACAATGTCACGTGTGTTCAGTTTGAAAATAAGAATAACTTGACAGATAACAAGAAATATGATAATAAACCAGGAACCCTTTCTACATAAACCTGCTAAAGAGATTATTAATTCGTCCATTTCAAATGAGATCAAACCATCCACAACACATATTGCTATACCAATAACTAGCCGAGAAGTGAATATGCTTACAAAGGATCAGGCTGCTGCCGTAGAGAAATTAAAGCAGGGAGGCACCAAACCATTTCTGATCATTCCAGTCAGTCAAGTTTCATTCATCCCAAAAGAAGTGCATGTTCCACTGCAATTGTGCAATTCCATGCTTCCCAAAGAAGGCTATCTGAAGCATCTGGACATGCATAGAAAATCTGTTGATCTTGGTGTGAACACAATGCAAGGAGAATGGTGATGGAGGAATAGCAGTAGGCAAACATCTGGGACATACCTAAAACATCTGATGATCTTGGTGTGGTGGCAGATGACAATAATGGTGAGTGTAGAAATAGAAGCAGAAGACTGTTTGATAATGATAATTGGAAGAACAAGTACAGAAGAGTGTAAAATTGAAGGACGAGAATGGAGAAAGGTAGTGACAACAGTAATGTAGAATCTGTTCAATGTGGGGTGTGTGGAATATATTATATGAATGAGTCGCTGAAGTTTTCGGGAACATATGTTTATCAAACATAAGGCTTTGGAAAGTTATGGAGAATTCTTCCAAAAAAGGGAAAAAGGAGGAACTGTCTGTATGAATTGTTTCAGGATTTTACAAGAACGTGAGATGAAAAATCATACAATGTCTTGCAAAAGAAGTAGAAATCATGAAAAAGCTGCAGGAAGTAATATAGAGTCTGCTTGAGAGTTCTTTATGATGGAAATTATGTTCAGTGGCAATGTCAGTATTGTAAAATGTGTCACTTTTCATCTAAGGAAGAAATGATAGTACATTCACAAAACTGCACAGATCGCCCAAGGTACAAGTGTGACATGTGTGAATTTGAGTGCTTTAGTCGAGCCATATAATGGGGAAACAGTAATTCAAGGTACATGGGGTACGTTCAGTTTTGTCTGTGACCAGTGTGGAAAATTGTTTGATTGTCTTTCAGGCTTGAAGAATCACATACGTGTAGTGCACGACCCGTGTAACCATGTATTGTGATCAGTGCGGTAAAAGCTTCGTTACGTCGCTCCCGTTTACAAGTGGCACCTAAAGGTTAGAGCATGAAGGACTTCGGTTTAAGTGTAAATTCTGCGAAAAAGAGTTCAAGGATCCTGTTTGGTTAAAAGTACATGAAAAAACAGCACAGAGGAGTGTATGACTATATGTGTATTCCATGCCAAAAGGTTTATCCTCGATCAGGACCCTACATCAAACATATGAAAAAGCAGTCACGGTATTGATAAAGATGCCTGCTATAGAATTAAAGAATAAGACCAAAGATCTGGCGGAACAAATTTTGTGCCGAATGTTTGCCATATATGTAGGAGATGTGATACCCGTTAGATGGGGCATACTTCAAGCATATGCTGTCAGAACACAAAATATCTAAAAAAGACGTAATGAAGAACGAAGCAAAATTATCAGAAACAGGAAAATGGAAAATTATCACAGAGAAATTAATGAAGGTTTTATAAATGAGGGTGGGACACAGCATGGACGACATCCTGTCTCTGGTGTTCTGAACATGTGTTGAAAGTGACAATTCAGCTATAAGGGAAGCTTGTTCAATCAATTGTCGACAAAACTGTTGAGATCGGAGGGTACTGCGGAGAAGGTTGACGAACAGGTGGAAGGCGCTGCCCTCGAGTCCAGCAAACTGTCCGCTGTATTGGGACAGAAATAATCCACAGGAAGATGGCAACTGGTAAATCGTTACCATTGAAAGATGACAATTTGCATAATTATTCTTTCAGAGTCTTGCGACACTTTGAACAGTGTCGGGGCAGGAAAATTCCACTCATCCGCTCACCATGATGAGTGCTTTATTGATGCAGGACAAGCAGATATTCATATAAATTCTTTGACAATTTTAATATCAATTTGACAATTCAAACAAGTAACTCAGAAACAAATTTTCCTGCACTGCAGTGTTACCCGGTAATGAGTATGGAAACTAAGTTTAGGCCAAAATAAATAATAGGTTCGTTTCTGGTCTTCCGACCATCCCTATTTTTAGCTCTACTGATCAGAGATCAGCAGAGCTTATGCCGTGGTGCGCTGTCCGTCTGTCCGTCTGTCCATAAACTTTTATTTGTAGCGACAACTCCTCTGAAACTACTGGATGGATATTCATGAAACTTTACAGAAATGTTGCCCATAAAGTCTAGTTGATCCTAGCAAAAATTCATGTTGATGTGAAATCCAAGATGGCCGCCAAAGCTAAAAATAGAGTTTTAAAATACAAGTTTGTGGCGACTACTTCTTGAAAACTATAAGTGATATTGATATGGGACTTTTTCTAAAAATGATCAGCATGACATGATGTTGATCCTTGTCAAAAATCGTTTTGATTCAACGTTAAACATGGCTGCCAGCGGCCATCTTTGTTTACATAGAGTTATATATTAAAAACTTGTAGCGACTACTCCTCTGAAACTACTTGACGGATTGTCATAAAACTTTACAGGAATGTTGCTCTTGATGTCTAATTGATCCTAGCAAAATTTCAGATCTGCCAGAAATTCAAGATGGCCGTCACAGCTAAAAATAGATTTTTAAAAAATAAGTTTGTAGCGACTACTTCTTGAAAACTATAAGTGATATTGATATGGGACTTTTTCTAAAATGATCAGCATGACATGATGTTGATCCTTGTGGAAAATTATTTTGATTCGACGTTAAACATGGCTGCCAGTGGCCATCTTTGGTTACATAGAGTTATATAGTAAAAACTTGTAGCGACTACTCCTCTGAAACTACTTGACGGATATTCATGAAACTTCACAGGAATGTTGTTCTTGATGTCTAGTTGATCCTCGAAAAATTTCAGGTCAGCCGGAAATTCAAGATGGCCACCACAGCTAAAAATAGATTTAAAATAAATAAGTTTGTCGCGACTACTTTTTCAAAACTATAAGAGATATTGATATGGGACTTTTTCTAAAATGATCAGTATGACATGATGTTGGTCCTTGTCAAAAATCGTTTTGATTTGACGTTAAACATGGCTGCCAGCGGCCATCTTTGTTTACATAGAGTTATTTAATGAAAACTTGTAGCGACTATTCCTCTGAAACTACTTGACGGATTTTCATGAAACTTCACAGGAATGTTGCTCTTAATGTCTCATTGATCCTAGTAAAATTTCAGGTCGGCTGGAAATTCAAGATGGCCACCATGGCTAAATATAGATTTTCAAAATACAAGTTTGTAGCGACTACTTCTTGAAAACTATAAGTGATATTGATATGGGAGTTTTTCTAAAATGATCAGCATGACATGATGTTGCTCCTTGTCAAAAATCGTTTTGATTCGATGTTAAACATGGCTGTCAGCGGCCATCTTTGTTTACATCTAGAGTTATATAATGAAAACTTGTAGCGACTACTCCTCTGAAACTCCACAGGAATGTTGCTTTTGGTATCTAATTGATCCTAGCAAAATTTCAGGTCGGCCGAAAATTCAAGATGGCCGCCACGGCTAAAAATAATTTTTCGAAAAACAAGTCTGTAGCGATTACTTCCTGAAATCAAAATCAATCTGTAGAGCTTCAAGGTCATTGACCTTGTTTAGGACCCGACCCTAAACTTTTTATGGAACTCCCAAAAAAAATTATATTAAAAAAAAGAAGTTGAAATATTTAAACTTGGTCAGTTTTATCAGGAATTTTGGAAATGGGGGAATTGGGTGGGGAAAAGTTAAAGCGGAAAAAAAAAGTGATTTCGAGATATCGGGGGACAGTGTATTAGGCAGAAATTGAAGATTTTTGATGTGCAAATATGCAAAAGAGGTACATATTAGATCAACTGTTTTCTGTAAATGTATCCCAAACATAATAATGTTGAGAAAGTTTGAGGAGGAAATAATGTTCAACAAACATTAGTTTTTTAGCTCTACTGGCCATGGGCCAGCAGAGCTTATGGGATGGCGAGTTGTCCGTGGCCAGCAGAGCTTATGGGATGGCGAGTTGTCCGTCGTCCGTCCGTCAACTTTTGTCTCGTTAAGACGATAGGGCCTTCATTTTTCATCCGATCTTTACCAAACTGTACCAGATTGTTAATATCAATGAAAGCTTAGACAAGTTCGAAAACCAGCCATATCGGACCAGCAACAGCAGAGTTAGAGCCCTTGATTTAGTTAAAAGTGCTATATTTTGCCTCGTTAAGACGATAGGGCCTTCATTTTTCATCCGATCTTTACCAAACTTTACCATCTTGTTAATATCAATGAAAACTTGGATAAGTTCGAAAACCAGCCAGTTCGGACTAGTAACAGCGGAGTTATGGCCCTTGATTTAGTTAAAAGGGCTATATTTTGCCGTGTTAAGACGATAGGGTCTTCATTTGTCATCCGATCTTTACCAAACATTACCAGATTGTTAATATCAATGAAAGCTTAGACAAGTTTGAAAACCAGCCAGCTCGGACCAGCAACAGCGGAGTTATGGCCCTTGATTTAGTTAAAAATGCTATATTTTGCCTCGTTAAGACGATAGGGCCTTCATTTTTCGTCCGATCTTTACCAAGCTTTACCAGATTGTTAATATAAATGAAAGCTCAGACAAGTTTGAAAACCAGCCAGATTGGACCATTTACACTGGAGTTATGGCCCTTGATTTTTCTGAAATATGCTATATTTTGAAATTTTTCAGGGATGATCAGTACCAAGCCTAGTTGTACATATCGTCACCGTGTTCCGGTTGAATGATTTTGGCGGAGTTATGACCCTTTAAAGGTTTTAATACACAAACTTTGTTCTGACTAGTTCTCCTGAACCCTGGCCGGATTTAAACGAAACTTTTTAGGGATGATGAGTTCCAGGTCTAGTTGTGCAAATCTTTGCCGTGTTCCGGTTGAATGCTTTTTGGCAGAGTTATGGTCCTTTAAAGGTTTTAATACACAAACTTTGTCTGGACTATTCTCCTGAACATCTCCCCACATTTCAACGAAACTTTACAGGGATGATCAGCACCAAGCTTAGTTGTGCATATCATCGTCGCATTCCGGTTAACAGATTTTTGGTTGAGTTATGGCCCTTTAAAGGTTTTTGATACACAAACATTTTCCGGGCTAGTGCTCCTGAACCCCTGGCTGGATTTTAACAAAACTTGACAAGGATGATCAGTATCAAGCCTAGTTGTGCATATCATCGCCATATTCGGGTTAAAGCCCTGATAGTGGACCACCCATATTTAGTATAGTAAGGAATGATTGTAAAAAAATAAATAATAATAGTAAAAAAACTTCTACCTACTCTAATTTTTTTGGGAACAAGACCAGAAACAAACCTATGTTGTTTTTTTGCCTTAGCAGTAGTGATGTACCGATTAATTGATTGTAACGGATCATCGGTTAGTTAGGCATCCGATTATGATGATCGATAATGAAAGTCTGTAATCGATCATTGGTTGCATGTAAAAATGCACTTTAACGTTCAAAATAGAAATAAACATGAATGCCCAGGAGACAACAGTAAGGATCATTAATACCTTGTGAAAATAAGCATATACACAAATAAACACATATCAATTAGAATTATTTTGCTGATTAAAATAACAATGGCATAAGAAACAAGGAAGGGAAGAACACATACTTAATCAGAAATCAGTTCAAAGTCGGATTAATATACACATGTTATACTTCATATTGACTAACCGATTATAACCGATGATTGATCGGTTACATCCAACCGAGTGTAACCGATGATCGATTCAACTGATTGCACATCACTACTTAGCAGATAGTCATTTTGAGTTTATATAGATAGACAATTTTAAGCTTATAAATGAATGAAATTGTGCATTGTCCGTTGTCGTCTTCAGTTATATTTCTGTAGTTAACTCTAGCACCTCCATTTTGCAATTGATCTTTACCAAACGTTGTCAGTCTTTACAGTGAAAATCCTAGCAGCAGCACGCAAACCAGGTTTGCGGTATTTGCCGAGTTATTTATACCAGATTTCCCATTGTTTGTTAGAACTGTCATGTCAATTTCCAGGTCAGTGTAATCAGGTCTGTTTCTATAAATAAATATTACTATTTCCGAACTACATCCCCAAGGTTCTCGTTTAATGGATCCAGTGGAAGGAGGGGTGCAAGTGGAGTGGGTGAGTGGGGACCTCGTCACGTAGTCCGGAAGAAATGAAAAGTATGATGTAAGAAGTCGGGAAGTGTGAGAAGTGACAAAACATTGAATTGAATGTTTTTAACGGCTCATCAACACAATATAGGTTATTTAGAGCTGCCCCATACAGAGAAGCAATGCTGAATAGGAATCCGGGAACATTCCTGAAGAATTTATTCCTACGGTGCTTCAATGTGCTCGAATGATACACAGCACCGCCCAGTTTATAAAAAGTAAAATATAAAAAAAGGAAAGAAGAAGAACGACACACCCAGTAAAGGGTTTGAAATTTAAAAAAAAAGAGAAGTGTAACATGTAAATGAACCCCAAGCAATAATTGACATTAAAATCTATTTTGGTAACGCATGCTCTACTTCTGTCTGTTACAAACAAAACATTTTGTCATATTTACGCGACCTTTTGCTGTCCGAGGTCAATCGTGTCGCTGCTAGGATTTTCACTGTATATTGATGAAAGCTCGGACAAGTTTGAAAGCCAAAAATATTGGATATTAACAGAGTTCTGGCCTTTGATTTACTGAAAATACTTTATTCCGACGTAACATTTGTTTATAATCTAACATTTTGTAATTGATCTACCATACTTTGTCAGTAATTTTATATGATATACATGTATTAAACAAAGGGTTATTGCCTTTGAAGGCAGTTCTAATGTAGCATATTTGTAATATTCAATTGTTTTTCACCAAAAATGTTTAAAATTTGGTCAAAGTATCATCCAAGGTGGACACTTTACTATAAATAGTCAAAACCTTTAAACAGATTCTGATAATTGTCTGTAAAAATTATTGACCCTAGACTATTTGTTTTCAAATAAAGTTCCTGGGGTCGAATATGGTCACACACACGGAGTCCAAAGTTTGTATATACAGACATTTTGATGTAGACTTTAATTATAGAGATACCTGACAAATATTCTCTAAAGCCATTAGGCATAAATAATGCTCTCCTATAATTTATAACTTTTCTGCTTTGTCACCGTGACAGTTAATCACCCTGTTTTTACTGCAGCTTTTCATCTAAAATATGATTATCATTTAACCTAAAGTCATCAGATGTGTGAAAATAATCAATAAAACAATCATGGTTGCATTCAGTTCACTAGTAGCAGACTGAAAACTGGAAAAAGTTTGATAACTGAGTCCAGGCGGTAAATTCACCAACCATTTTTGAGAATAGTCTTAGACTTGGGCCCAATTCAATTTCAATTTCAATTGCACATACTTCTGTAAGTTTAAAGGATAAAACATTCATAAGAAGCTACTATGTATGACAAATTATAATGTACAATTGTTTATCTCTATGAAAGTCACTGGGATATTTGTGAATGACATTTTAGTACTTGAGCTCAAGTCTAAGAATAGGTTGGTGAATTACAAGCCTATTCTTGAATTCACCAACTATTCTGAGAATATTCTTAGAACTTAAAGCTACAGAGTCCCTATATCAATCGATTTCTTCTTTGTAGGCGTGTCTTTATTTGTAACTTCATGTTCACCAGCTCATGTCGAAATCGGGTATTTAACCGAGCAAATATAGTAAAGGAAATCATTTACTGTATGTACATCGACCAGTGCACATCGTACCTATACACAGGTAACAGTAATTTTTACAAAAAAAAAAGTTAGCTTCTTTCGGGGCTAGAACACACGACCTTCTGATTTCAAGTCCTGTACTCTATCCACTGAACTACAACGCTACTTGAGAAAATAGTATACTAACTACCATATATTATGAGGCAAAATAACTTAACATATTTGAACGCAACTAAAAATGGATCAATAAATATGCAGTCCATATTTTCGCACGTGTAAATTAACATTGCCTGGTGTAAGACTTTATCTTATCAATATGAAACTAATACTTCGCCTCAAATCAACCATATCTCGACTTGTTATTTAGCGCTTGATGAGTTTGTGTGCGCGCTGTTGTTATTACGTAATGCCTATTTTGTGTTAAAAATGCTACAAAATACCAATAAAGAGCAGTGGTCTAGAGGTTCAGCGTACGTCTTTCAAATACTTACAAGTGCAAGGCTTTGGTTCAAATCCCGTTCCGGGCAACTATTTTTTTTATCACATATATTCTGGAGCCGTATATTTATCGATGTTACCTGTACGGAGGCTAAATAAAAATGTGAAATTTTACGTATCAATATCTGCTTATATACCGACTTTTGGGGTGTTCGTCGATTTGAAACTACTTCACATGTGACTCATTCATATTCATGAGTTATTACCAGTTAAAATAGGGACTGTACAGCTTTAAGACCAAGTATATAAAAACTTCATACTATTGTTTATCTTTAAAGGTCATGGGAATATTTGTGTACGAAATTTGAGTACTTGAGCTCAAGTCTAAGAATAGTTTGAAGAATGGTTGGTGAATTCCAGGCCTGTTATCCATTTTTTTACATGCATATGTGGATAATGAAGGATTAACTATTGTGCGTTTTACAAACAAACCAATCGGTATGTCATGTTATGTTATTGTTTTTCACTTGTATTCTGAAATTTAATATTTCCAACAATATTATTTCTTTAATGTTGCATGTGATCATTAAAACCACTAAATAAATGATATAAAAGTGTCGGTATGTGTATCATTATGCTCCCCGTAATTTTCGGGGGAGCATATAGTTGCCGCATTGTCCGTCCGTCAGTCCGTCCCTCCATCGCACTTTGTCCGGAGCATAACTTAAAAACTACTGATGGGACTACAATGAAACTTCACACAATGATAGACTACTAAGAGGGCAATGGGAGGAAGTGCAGCGTTTAAATTAGAGTTATTGCCCTTTGTAATTTTATACTTAGAATTTTTGTCCGGAGCATAACTTCCAAACTACTGAAGGGACTACAATGATAGAGGGTGTGCAGAGGGCAAGAACCATAACTCTGTCTTCATTTAAATTAGAGATTGCCATTTGCAATTTTATACTTAGAATTTTTGTCCAGAGCATAACTTCAAATCTATTGTTGAGACTGCAATGAAACTTCACACAATGATAGAGGGCAATGAGAGGAAGTGCAGTGTGCAAGAACCTAACTCTGCAATCATTTATTTTAAAGTTATTGCCCTTTGTAATTTTACACTTGGAATTCTTGTCCGGAGCATAACTTCAAAACTACAGATGGAACTGCAACGAAACTTCACACAATGATAGAGGGTAATGAGAGAAAGTGCAGAGTGCAAGAACCGTAAATCTGTCTTCATTCAATTTAAGAGTTATTGCCCTTTGTAATTTTATTCTTAGAATGTTTGTCCAGAGCATAACTTCAAAACTACTGATGGGACTGCAGTGAAACTTCATACAAAGATAGAGGGCAATGAGAGGAAGTGCAGAACATAACTCTGACTCATTCAACTTAGAGTTATTGCCCTTTGTAATTTTGCGCTTTGAATTCTACTAAAACTACTGATGGGACTGCAGATTGAAAACTGCTGGACAAGTTGAGGATACATTTTGGGGAGCATCCATTGGTTCTACCGATTTTCTTGTTTTTCATATGTTGTTCAAATTATTTGACATATATTTAATTGTGTCATTATTAGTAATAATAAACAAAGGGATTACTTTGAGTCACTTTGGGACTTAAGGAGAAGGGGAAAAAAGGATTAGAATTTAGGTACATATACTGTTAGGCAGTGTTTATGTTCAACAATGTCGATATAATACATGTACTTACATTCACTTAATACATCTGTTGGGGGAAAATAAAGTCCAATTTTCGAATAAACTTTTCAAGTAGGTGAGACTAACTGCACACTTATCCAATACCCTCGTTGAGTGTAAAACGTTGAAAACTGCGTTGCACCAATGGTATATTGCATTAATATAAACTGATTGTCATGATCCTCTACCAAGTTTGTTCAAATGATGACCCTGGAGTCAAATTTGTCCCCTTCGGGGTCACAATTTTACTTGAAGTGGAAAGATAGTTGTTGTTAATTTCAGTAATTCAGAATATACATAACTTGATCTATTGAGCATGTAGCCAGTGGAGCATACCGTACTCCGGCCCTTGGGCCTCAAGTTCTTCACATTATAATTAGATATTTGATGAGTGTGTTATGTAGTCTGATTTTTAGCTCTACTGTACTGGCCAAGGGATGTGGTCCATCGCCATCTATCCGTCCATCGTCTTGTTAACTTTTACCTCGTTAAGACGATAGGGCCTTCATTTGTCATCCGATCTTTACCAGATTGTTACTATCAATGAAAGCTCGGACAAGTTTGAAAACCAGCCAGATTGGACCAGTAACTAGGAGTTGTGGCCCTTGATAATATTTAGTTAAAAATGCTATATTTTGCCTTGTTAAGACGATGTGGCCTTCATTTTTCATCCGATCTTTACCAAACTTTATCAGATTGTTAATATCAATGAAAGCGACAAGTTTGAAAACCAGCCGGATTGGACCATTTACACACGAGTTATGGGATTGGACCATATGGTCCTTCAGTTTCTGAAATATGCTATATTTTGGCCTCGTTGAGACGTAAGGGCCTTCATTTGGCTGGATTTCAGTGAAACTTTCCAAGGATGATCAGTACGAAGCCTAGTTTTACATATCATCTACGTTGGCGGAGTTATGTCCCTTTAAAGGTTTTAATACGCAAACTTTGTCCTGACTAGTTCTCCTGAACTCCTGGCCGGATTTCAACGAAACTTTTTAGGGATGATCCGTTCCAGGTCTAGTTGTGCATATCATCGTCGCGTTCCGGTTTACAGATTTTTGGTTGAGTTGTGGCCATTTAAAGGTTTTAATACACAAACTTTGTCCTGACTCGTTCTCCTGAACCCCTGGCTGGATTTCAACGAAACTTGACAAGAATGATCAGTATCAAACCTAGTTGCCTATATCATCACCATGAATGATATTTAAAAGAGTTATGGCCCCTTATACATAAACTTTATCTTTAGCCAGTAGAGCATCCACAGGCCCTCTGGGGCCTCTTGTTTTGTGTTGGAGGTAGACCACCCATTTTTCCTAGATAGAACCAGTACTGTACAAATCCCGCTGTCCGTAAGAATCGACACTTCCTCATTTACAAGTTCATATACATATACACACAAATGAAGGCCGAAACAAGTTAACATGTTTCATCATACAAACATACGACGTCATTATATGACATATATATATAGGAAGCTACAAGGGAGCTACAACAACAAAAAAGTTCCTTATTGGGCATTTTTCTCGTTAAGTTTGAAAATAAACATATTGTGGCTTTAAAGGTATTTGCCTACAGAATTGTAAGCTTTTGAGAATAAGTTTTACATGAAAAATACACTGTTATCCCCATGTCTTGACACCAAAGTTTGTTATGTTATACGGAAGTCCGAAACTAATAAAAGAAGTTTGGTTTACTTGCATAAACACTATATGTATTCACTCTGTTTTATCAATAGATGCTTGCTTTTCCTTTCCCCGTGTGGTTACTGGGTGTAGAATAAGACAAATGTGCACTAGAGGCAGGGGCTTCATGTTCATTTTGTTATGCTCATTAACTGTTTTCATCATGACCCTGCATGTGTAAACATGGGAGCATGGCTCCATCCTTAATATAGTAACTGCTACGGAATTTGCTGCAGTTCTGCAGGTTAATAGAAGTTCTAGGCCCATTCTCCATATTTTATCTTGGTGTAAATGAGTCTTGACATTTTCATTTCCTATTTGGCGCTATATGACCTTCTTGTTGGTGTACAGTGAACCCAATTCAGTTTCAGTTATATTTTTATTGTATTTTACCCTACTTCCGGAGAACCATCGTTAGAGCGTAATTGTACATCATCATCGTATGATTTGTACGAAACATTTGGTTCTGCTGAAAATCAACTTTTCTACCAGCTTGTTTATTGCCTTTAGCATGTTTTTAAAATATTGGAGGCAATGATAACCATTTTTCAGAAGTTACTAGCCCCGTGTGGTTCCGGGGGCCCAGTTTGGTTACGGGGCAAAGAATAGGGCCACTGCAGATTCCGTTGGAGGGGAAGGCAGAGGGGTAGAACCCCCTCTCCCCTCCACCCCACCCCAAATTCATGTTCATTTTATCATTTTTTGTTCATGCTCATTAAAGGTCTTCATCATGACCCCTGCATTGTTTCATGTGCCATCTCACTCATATCACTAGAGCAGTGACAGAAAAACTATAACGTGGCTCCAGCTTAAATGGAATGTCTACAATAGAATTTGCAGCAACTCTGCAGTTCAGGGTGAGAAGGTTCTAGGCCCGTTGTCCATATTTTATCTCGGGGTACACGGGGGATGAGGCTGGCGTGTTCATTCCTGTTAGGCGCCATATAACCTTTCATGTGTTGATATGCTTTAAAACTCAAATTCAATTCAGAAGTTACTAGTAGTTATTTCTGATTTCTTTAAAACTTAATGAAAACACACTTAGGTATTGGAAATTTGGGATAACCATGTTTTTAGCATTTATTACATAACTTGCGGTTTGGGAGTGTAATAAAGCCATGGTGTATTTAATCATATTACACCAGTGTAATTAAATATGCAAATGGCTGAATCATCGTACGGTCTTTTCCATTCAGCTCGGTGTGCATTGGAATTGCCTGGTTGATTTCTGTAACTGTTTGGTATATATAAAATACCAGATTACAGAAATTGAGAAGGTAGTTCCATTGTTCGATGTCGTATGGAATAGACCGAGTCAACATATGACATCATACAACTAGTTATATATAGGCAGCTACAATAATAAATGTTCCTTTTGAGGCTTTTTTGGAGTTATACACTCGGTACATTTAAAAACGCAACACTTGGTATTTTTTTGATTTCAAAAGATGTTAAAGTTAAATGTATTTTAACTGAAAGAATTGGAGCAAAGCAAATGTTGACAAAAAAACAGCAGACTGAAAATAATCGAAAATCAAAAATGTTGCGTTTTTAAATGTACAGGGTATATGATACATAGAATCTCACATTCAATATTGAATTTATTAAACTTGTTAGATAAAATTTATATGATGCATGGCAAATATAATTCTATCAAACTTGTTTAATAAATTCCTCTATGTATAAATTATTCTCAAAATGTTTTTCTTCGATCTATTAATATATTTTTCTTCTGTCAAACAAAAGCTAGGCAGTGGCAGTAGATACTTCTGGTTTTGACATGTTAACAAAAAAAAAGTGTTTCATGTGACCTAACTTACTGGCTTATTTGGCAAACATTTGGTAGTGTATTTCAAATATCAAGAAACATATTCTTGATGAAAAACAGTGGAAAGAAACATTCAAATTGAAATCTGCCTGTGTTACAAAAAACAAAATTGTCCAAGACATTTAATTGTGTCAAATTTTTTTTTTTAAATATGTTCTTTGTTGCTGTCTCGTTATTCACAATGTTCCGTTGGACACATTCTTGTTCATCTCAGTTTTGTTTCTAATATTCTAATATAAATGAGTTCTCACAGAATCAGTGTTATATCTTTTTACCTATACCAAAGTGTTGGCTAACTCAATAACTTGATTTTCTGAACAATGACTGACCTTTGACCTTGAGCAATGTATCTGTGACCTTGAGCAGGTCACACCTATGACCTGGAGCAAGTCACACCTATGGCATTGAGCTGGTCGCACCTGTGACCTTGAGCAGGTTGCACTTATGTCCTTGAGTAAGTCACACCTATGACCTTGAGCAAATCACACCTATGGCTTTGAGCAAGTCACCTGTGACCTTGAGCAGATCGCACCTTGAGCAGGTTGCACCCATGCCCTTGAGTAAGTCGCACCTATGACCTTGAGCAAGTCACCTGTGGCCTTGAGCAGGTTACATCTGTAGCTTCAACATGCCACACAAGTGACATTGAGTAGGTCGCACCTGTGACCTTGAGCAGGTTGATACCATGACCTTGAGCAAGTCACCTGTGGCCTTGAGCAAGTCGCTCCTGTGGCATTGAACAAGTCGCACACGTGGCCTTGAATAGGTAACAACAGTGACCTTGAGCAGGTTGATACCGTGACCTTGAGCAATTTCCCTGTGGCCTTAAGCAGATTGCACCCATGTTCTGGTCAAGTAAGTCACACCTATGACCTTGAGCAAGTTACCTGTGGCTTTGAGCAGGTGGCACCTGTGACCTTAAGCAAGTCACCTATGGCCTTGAGCAGGTCGCACCTCTGACCTTGAGCAGATTAATATCATGACCTTGAGCATGTCACCTGTGGCCTTGAGCAGGGCGCAGCTGTGGCCTTAAGCAGGACACACCTGTTATACCTGTGACTTTGAGTAAGCCACACATGTGACCTTGAGACATTTACACCTGTGACCTTGGGCAAGTCATATCTGAACTAAGGCACAATGTAATTATATGCACGTTGGTGAGTCACATGTAGCACATCTGATGGATTCAGCATGTTAATCTGACTACATTTGAATTTTTAGCTCTACTAGCCAAAGGCCAGGCGAGCTTATTGGATCACTTCGTCCATTGTACGTCTGTCCTTCTGTTAGCAATTTTATAAAATCGACATCTCCTCTGAAACCGCTTGAAGGATTTTGATGAAACTTCATCACAATGTTACTTGGGAGGGCCCCGCTCAGGCCTCTATCAAGTTTGTGTTTTTCGTTGTCGTCGAGTTATATAGGAAAAGGCTAACAATTATATCTTCTTTGAAACCCCTTGAAGGATTTTGATGAAACTTCATTACAATGATAGTCCCCCTTAGATTTTTGTTTTTCGCGGCCGCCAGTCATCCAAGATGACCACCATGACTAAAATTATCTCAAATTTAAGGAAATTACAAACGACATCTCCTCCGAAACCACGTATTCCATTAAACATGTTCCTTGGGTTGGCCTCTATCATGTTTGTGTTTTTCGTTATCGTCGAATAATCAAAATGGCCAACACGGCGATCCAAAGTTTACAAAGAGTTATATAGGAAAAGGCTAAAAATAACATCTTTTCTGAAATCGCTTGAAGGATTTTGATGAAACTTCATTACAATGATCTTTAGGATAGTCCCCTCAGATTTTGTTTTTCGCGGCTGCCAGTCATCCAAGATGGCTAAAATTAGATCAAATTTAAGGAAATTTCAAACAACATCTCCTCCGAAACCACTTATTCCATTCTTGTGAAATATCATAAACATGTTCCTTGGGTTAGCCTCTATCAAGTTTGTGTTTTTTCGTTATCGTCGAATAATCGAAATGGCCGTCAAAGCGACCCAAAGTTTACATAGAGTTATATAGGAAAATGTTTAAAATGACATCTTCTCTGAAACCGCTTGAAGGATTTTGATGAAACTTGATCACAATGATCTTTGGGTTAGTCCCCCTCAGATTTGTGTTTTAAAGGCCTCCAGTCTTCCATGATGGCCACCATGGCTAAACTTAGGTCAAATTAAAGGACATTTATCAAACGACATATTACCACTTATTCCATTCTAGTTAAATATCTTATACATGTTCCTGTTGTTGGCCTCTATCAAGTGTGTGTTTTTCAGTGCCATCAAATATTCAAAATGGCCACCACGATAACCCAAAGTTTACATAGAGTAATATATAGGAAACCTGTTTCTTGGGTTGGCCTCTATCATGTTTATGCTTTTGAATCACGTCATACCAGTAGAGCGTCTGCAGGCCCACTTGGGCCTCTTGTTTACAAGACAAACTTGCGTGATGGCATGTTGTCTGTCTATTTGCTCATTCTTGTTGCTGTAATAACTTTAGTAAACAATTTCAGATATTCACCAAATTTTATGTAAAAGGTTTGTTTCAATAAGGTTTTGGAAAAGTTTGATAATAATGAATTAATCAAATTTAAAATGGATGAGTACATTTCATAGAGATTACCCTTGTTAGCTCGACTGATCCGAGATCAGCAGAGCTTATGCCGTGGTGCGGCGTCCGTCGTCCGTCTGTCTGTCCGTCCGTAAACTTTTTTTGTAGCGACTACTCCTCTGAAACTACTTAATGGATTTTCATGAAACTTTACAGAAATGTTGCCCATGAAGTCTAGTTGATCCTAACAAAAATTCATGTTGATGTGAAATCCAAGATGGCCGCCAAATCTAAAAAATAGGTTTTTAAAAAACAAGTTTGTAGCGACTACTTCTTGAAAACTTTAAGTGATATTGATATGGGACTTTTTCTAAAATGATCAGCATGACATGATGTTGGTCCTTGTCGAAAATCGTTTTGATTCAAGGCTGCCAACGGCCATCTTTGTTTACATAGAGTTATATAATGAAAACTTGTAGCGACTACTCCTCTGAAACTACTTGACGGATTTTCATGAAACTTCACAGGAATGTTGCTCTTGATGTCTAATTGATCCTAGCAAAATTTCTGGTCGGCCGGAAATTCAAGATGTCCGCCACGGCTACAAATAAATTTTCAAAATACAAGTTTGTAGCGACTACTTCTTGAAAACTATAAGTGATATTGATATGGGACTTTTACTAAAATGATCAGCATGACATGATGTTGGTCCTTGTCAAAAATCATTTTGATTCAACGTTAAACATGGCTGCCAGCGGCCATCTTTGTTTACATAGAGTTATATAGTAAAAACTTGTAGCGACTACTTCTTTGAAACTACTGGGCGGATGTTCATGAAACTTTACAGGAATGTTGCTCTTAATGTCTAATTGATACTAGCAAAATTTCAGGTCGGCCAGAAATTCAAGATGGCCGCCACAGCTAAAAATAGATTTTTAAAAAATAAGTTTTTGTAAAATGATCAGCATAACATGATGGTTATCCGAGTCAAACATTATTTTGATTCGACGTTAAACATGGCTGCCAGTGGCCATCTTTGTTTACATAGAGTTATATAATGAAAACTTGTAGCGACTACTCCTCTGAAACTACTTGACGGATTTTCATGAAACTTCACAGGAATGTTGCTCTTGATGTCTAATTGATCCTAGCAAAATTTCAGGTCGGCCGGAAATTCAAGATCGCCACCACGGCTATAAATATATTTTCAAAATACAAGTTTGTAACGACTATATGGCTGCCAGTGGCCATCTTTGTTTACAAAGAGTTATATAGTAAAAACTTGTAGCGACTACTCCTCTGAAACTACTTGACGGATGTTCATGAAACTTCACAGAAATGTTGCTCTTGATGTCTAGTTAATCCTAGAAAAATTTCAGGCTGGCCAGAAATTCAAAATGGCCACCACGGTTAAAAATAGATTTAAAATAAATAAATTTGTAGCGACTACTTATTGAAAACTGTAAGTGATATTGATATGGGACATTTTCTAAAATGATCAGCATGGCATGATGTTGATCCTTGTCGAAATTTATTTCGATGCGACTTTAAACATGGCCGCTAGCGGCCATCTTTGTTTACATAGATTTATATACTAAAAACTTGTAGCGAATACTCCTCAGAAACTACTTTATGAAACTTCATCACAGGAATGTTGCTCTTGATGTCTAATTGATCCCAGAAATTGTTTAGGTAGGCCGGAAATTCAAGATGGCCGCCATGGCTAAAAACAGATTTTTTTAAAAAGTTTGTAGCGACTACTTCTTGAAAACTGTGAGTGATATTGATATGGGACTTTTTCTAAAATGAATTGAATTGAATTGAATGTTGTTTAACGGCTCATCAACACAGTATAGGTTATTTAGAGCCGCCCCAGAGAGAGGGGAAGGATACATAGGTATCCGGGAACCTGCACTACTCTTATTATCGAATAGATTCCTATGGTTCTTTTACGTGCTCGGTAGGATAGACCGATACACGGGACCGCCCGGTTTACGTCCCCATCCGACGGACGAGGCTGAGGAAAAGTGTCTTGCCCAAGAACACACCGACGGAACTCAGTGGCACCACAGGGGATTGAACCCGGGGCCTCCGGTTACAAATTCTAAAATTATCAGCATGACATGATGTTGATCCTTGTCGAAAATTATTTTGAATCAAAATTAAACCTGGGCATCAGTGGCCATCTTGTTTACATCGAGTTTGTATAGTCAAACTTGTAGTGACTACTCACAGGAATGTTGCTCTTGATGTCTAGTTGATCTAGGCTTAGCACAATTTCAGGTCGGCCGGAAATTTAAGATGGCCACCACGGCTAAACATAGATTTTTAAAAACAAGTTTGTATAGCGACTACTTCTTGAAAACTATAAGTGATATTGATATGGGACTTTTTCAGAAAGGAACAGAAAATTATTTTGATTCAACATTAAACATGGCTGCCAGTGGCCATCTTTGTTTACCTAGAGTTATATAGTAAAAACTTCAACTTGTAGCGACTACTCCTCTGAAACTACTTGACAGTTTTTATGAAATTTCACAGGAATGCTGACCTAGCTATCAAAATCTATCAGTAGAGCTTCAAGGTCATTGACCTCTTGTATTATTAGAAGTTTGTGTTTCTGGGTTTCAAGAACTTCATTACTAAATGTCCAGTAAAACCTCATTGTGTTCTGAGAATGTAACTGGTTTCATTGGTCCAGTTTTTGACACTGAACCAATCCGAATGCTTCATTCATATTTTCATTTGGTTGTTTCTATCATGACATCACTTTCTGGTATTATGACATCACACACCGGTATTATGACATCACGTCATGCTATTAGATTCAACTCTGTGTGTTCTCAGAACTGAATGAGCCTTTTAATTGCTGTGATAAACAGATTAAGACTGTTTGTATCACTGTTTGTATCACTCATTGAGTAGTGAGTTTTTTGAAGTATCACAAAATTCTAAAAATAAAATAATTCTTAATGCTTTAATGGACTGTTTTGAATGATTTTTTACAGAGTTGTTGCCCTTTAAAGGTTTTAATACACACACACATGGATTGGTTCTCCTTAACCCCTGGCTGGATTTCAATGAAGTTGGTAGGGATCATCAGTAGAAATCCTAGTTGTGTTCCGTTTGAATGTTTTTTGGCAGAGACATGGCTTTTCGAGGGTTTAATACACAAAATTTGTCCGGACTAGTTCTCCTGAACTCCTGGCCGGATTTCAAGAAAACTTAGTAGGGATGATCAGTACCAAGCCTAGTTGCGCATGTCGTCATCTTGTTCTGGTCAAATGTTTTTTTCCATATAGTCGCCGCTTTTTCCGTCCTTATGTCCTTCTGTCCGTCCCACTTTTGTTCGGAGCATAACTTCAAAACTAATTATGGGACTGCAATGATAGAGGGCAATGAGAGGAAATGCAGAGTATAAGAACCGTAACTCTGTCTTCATTCAAGTTAGAGTTATTGCTCTTTGTAATTTTATACTTAGAATTTTTGTCCAGAGCATAACTTCAAGCTACTGATGTGACTACAATGAAAACTTCACGCAATAAAAGAGGGCAATGAGAGGAAGTGCAGAATACAAGAACCGTAACTCTGTCTTCATTAAATTTAGAGTTATTGCCTTTGTAATTTTATACTTGGTATTTTGGTCCGAAACATAACTTCGAAACTACTTATGGGATTGCAGTGAAACTTCACATAATTATAGAGGGCAATGAGAGAAAGTGCAAAGTGCAAGAATTGTAACTCTGTCTGCATTCAGATTACAGTAATTGCCCTTTGTAATTTTATACTTAGAATTTTTGTCCGGAGCATAACTTCAAACCACTGATGGGACTACAATGAAACTTCACACAGTGATAGAGGGCAATGAGAGGAAGTGCAGAGTGCAAGAACCATAACTCTGTTTCATTCATATAAGAGTTATTGCCCTTTGTTATTTTATGCTTAGAATTTTTATCCGGAGCATAACTTCAAAACTACTGATGCAGAACTATTACTCTGTCTCCATTGAAATTAGAGTTATTTCTCTTTATAATTTCATATTATAGTTCTTGTCCGGAGCATAATTCAAAAACCACTCACGGAACATTTAATAAAACTTCACTCATTGATAAAGGGCAATGAGAGGAACTGTAAAACACAAAACCCTCACTCCATCTTCTCTTTCTTAATTCAAAACAGAATTATTGCCCTATGTAATTTTATACTTATAATTCATGTCCTTAGCATGACTCAGAAACTATTAATGGGACTGCAGTGAAAGGGCAGTGAGAGATACAAGTCTTCATTCAAATTAGAGTTGTTGCCCTTTGGAATTTTAAAATTGTAATTCTTGTCCAAAGCATATAAGGCCATATGATAAGTTAAAGATACATTTCGGGGAGCATCCATCGGTTCTACCGATTATCTTGTTTTGCGAAGTTATGCCCGTTAAAATGTTTTAATACCCAATTTAATCCAATATAATTCTCCTGAACCCATTGCCAGATTTCAGCCGAATTTGTTTGAGATGATCAGTTATAAGCCTAGTTGCGCATCATTGTTGTGTTTTGGTAGAATTTTTTTGGCTTAGTTATGGCCACTAATTCACAAACTTTGTCCGGATTTAGTTCTCTTGAATCCCTTGTTGGATTTCAACCAGTAGGAATGATCAGTACCAAGTCTAGTGTCGCATATCATCAAAGTGCTCCAGTGGCCTGCATGTATAATGATCATCACCAAATATTTACGGATATCTTTTTTTCTTTTCTTCAAATGCCTGTTAGGCGCCATATAACCTTACATGTGTTGGTGCGCCTTTAAAACCCAATTCAGTTCAAACAATTTGAATGACGGGATGCATATAGCGTTACTCCAGGGCCTCTCCGTCCTTCCTTGCAAACGTGCCTGCGTCCATGTCAAAAATGTTGTCCAGACTCTAACTTGAGTATTTGTTATCCAATGTTCTCCAAACATATTCTCCAAACTTGGTCAAATTGTATATAAGTTCAATGTCACAGCCAAGTTTGATTAAACAGCCTCATTGCCTAAGTAATTCCAGTTATGCCCCTTGGAATAGTAGAAATTCATGAAATTAATGTTGTCTGGACTCTTACTTGGGTAATTGTTATCAAGTCTTTTCCAAACTTCGTCAAATTGTATATGGGCAAAATGGCTCAGTAAAGTTCAATAATCAGCTCCATCGCCTCAGCAACTCCAGAGTAATGCCCCTTAGAATAGTAAAATTTCACATAAAATAATGTTGTCCGAACTCTAACATGGGCAATTGTTATCCAATATTCTCCAAACTTAGGCACAATGTCTTGGCCAGTTTCGATAATCGGCCCCATCGCCTCAGTAATTCTGTGCCCCTTTGAATAGTAAAAATTCACCAAATTAATGTCAGAAATACAATTTTCTTATTCATTTGTAAAGCAATAGCAGGGGTCATCCATGTCATTCCTAGTTTTAATGGTGTCTATCTTTTAGGTCATCATAGTGTCAGTGTAGAATTGTTTTATATAAAACATTTCACATAGAATAATATATAAGGACTGAATCTGACAGTGGTGAGAGACATTTCACTAAAAACAACATTCCAGTATTGTAATTAATTTTGATATAATTAGTTAACTATGCATACATAGAATGATTCTGTAATTGTTTTGCACAAGTTCTATTTTGTAGCAGTTATTTGTCAGTTTTATAAATAAAATAAATTATAAACTTCATCCTTTTAGCCCCGTGTGGTTCCCGGGGGCCCCGTTTGGTCATGGGGCAAAGAATAGGGCCACTACAGATCCCTTTGGAGGGGTAGGCAGAGGGGTAGATTCTCCCCAAATTCATGTTCATTTTTAGCTCGACTGATCGCTTATGCCGTGGTACGGCGTCCGTCTGTCCGTAAACTTTTATTTGTAGCGACTACTCCTCTGAAACTACTGGATGGATATTCATGAAACTTTACAGAAATGTTGCCCATGAAGTCTAGTTGGTCCTAGCAAAAATTCACGTTGATGTGAAATCCAAGATGGCCACCAAAGCTAAAAATAGATTTTTAAAATACAAGTTTGTAGCGACTACTTCTTGAAAACTATAAGTGATATTGATATGGGACTTTTTCTAAAATGATCAGCATGACATGATGTTGGTCGTTGTCAAAAATCGTGTTGATTCGACGTTAAACATGGCTGCCAGTGGCCATCTTTGTTTACATAGAATTATATAGTAAAAACTTGTAGCGACTTCTTCTTTGAAACTACTTGGCGGATGTTCATGAAACTTTACAGGAATGTTGCTCTTGATGTCTTATTGATCCTAGCAAAATTTCAGGTCGGCCCGAAATTCAAGATGGCCGCCACAGCTAAAAATAGATTTTTAGCTCTACTGATCAGAGATCAGCAGAGCTTATGCCGTGGTGCGGCGTCCGTCGTCCGTCTGTCCGTCCGTCTGTCCGTCCGTCCGTCTGTCCGTAAACTTTTTTTTGTAGCGACTACTCCTCTGAAACTACTGAATGGATTTTCATGAAACTTTACAGAAATGTTGCCCATGAAGTCTAGTTGATCCTAGCAAAAATTCATGTAGATGTGAAATCCAAGATGGCCGCCAAATCTAAAAATAGGTTTTTAAAAAATAAGTTTGTAGCAACTACTTCTTGAAAACTCTAAGGGATATTGCTATGGGACTTTTTCTAAAATGATCAGCATGACATGATGTTGGTCCTTGTCGAAAATCGTTTTGATTCGACGTTAAACATGGCTGCCAGCGGCCATCTTTGTTTACATAGAGTTATATAATGAAAACTTGTAGCGACTACTCCTCTGAAACTACTTGACGGATTTTCATGAAACTTCACAGGAATGTTGCTCTTGATGTCTAATTGATCCTAGCAAAATTTCAGGTCGGCCGGAAATTCAAGATGGCCGCCACAGCTAAAAATAGATTTTTAAAAAATAAGTTTGTAGCGACTACTACTTGAAAACTCTAAGAGATATTTATATGGGACTTTTTCTAAAATGATCAGCATGACATGATGTAGGTCCTTGTCGAAAATCGTTTTGATTCGACGTTAAACATGGCTGCCAGCGGCCATCTTTGTTTACATAGAGTTATATAATGAAAACTTGTAGCGACTACTCCTCTGAAACTACTTGACGGATTTTCATGAAACTTCACAGGAATGTTGCTCTTGATGTCTTATTGATCCTAGCAAAATTTCAGGTCGGCCGGAAATTCAAGATGGCCGCCACGGCTAAAAATAGATTTTTAAAAAATAAGTTTGTAGCGACTACTTTTTGAAAACTATAAGAGATATTGATATGGGACTTTTTCTAAAATTATCAGCATGACATGATGGTTGTCCGAGTCGAACATTATTTTGATTTGACGTTAAACATGGCTGCCAGTGGCCATCTTTGTTTACATAGAGTTATATAATGAAAACTTGTAGAGACTACTCCTCTGAAAATACTTGACGGATTTTCATGAAACTTCACACGAATGTTGCTCTTGATGTCTAATTGATCCTTGCAAAATTTCAGGTCGGCCGGATATTCAAGATGGCCGCCATGGCTAAAAATAGATTTTCAAAATACAAGTTTGTAGCGACTACTTCTTGAAAACTATAAGTGATATTGATATGGGACTTTTTCTAAAATGATCAGCATGACATGATGGTTATTTAAGTCGAACATTATTTTGATTCGACGTTAAACATGGCTGCCAGTGGCCATGTTTGTTTACATAGAGTTATATAATGATAACTTGTAGCGACTACTCCTCTGAAACTACTTGACGGATTTTCATGAAACTTCACACGAATGTTGCTCTTGATGTTTAATTGATCTTAGCAAAATTTCAGGTCGGCCGGAAATTCAAGATGGCCGCCATGGCTAAAAATAGATTTTTAAAAAATAAGTTTGTAGCGACTACTTCTTGAAAACTATAAGAGATATTGATATGGGACTTATTCTAAAATGATCAGCATGACATGATGGTTATCCGAGTCGAACATTATTTTGATTCAATGTTAAACATGGCTGTCAGTGGCCATCTTTGTTTACATAGAGTTATATAATGAAAACTTGTAGCGACTACTCCTCTGAAACTACTTGACGGATTTTCATGAAACTTCACAGGAATGTTGCTCTTGATGTCTAATTGATCCTAGCAAAATTTCAGGTTGGCCGGAAATTCAAGATGGCCACCACGGCTAAAAATAGATTTTCAAAAAACCAGTTTGTAGCGACTACTTCCTAAAATCAAAATCAATCAGTAAAGCTTCAAGGTCATTGACCTCTTGTTAAAAGATAAGTTTGTAGCAACTTCTTCTTGAAAACTATAAGTGATATTCATATGGGACTTTTTCTAAAATGATCAGCATGACATGATGTTGATCCTAAACGAACATTATTTTGATTCAACGTTAAACATGGCTGCCAGTGGCCATTTTTATTTACATAGAGTTATATAGTAAAAACTTGTAGCGACTACTCCTCTGAAACTACTTGACGGATGTTCATGAAACTTCACAGGAATGTTGCACTTGATGTTGATCGTTCATGTTCATTAAAGGTCTTCATTATGATCCCTGCATTGTTTCAGGCGCATTTCGCTCACATCCAAAGAGCAGTGGAAGAAAAACAATAAACATGGCTCCAGCGTAAATGGAGTTCCTATGATAGAATTTGCAGAAACTCTGCAGTTCAGGGTGAGAAGGTTCTAGGCCCATTTTCCATGTTCATGGAGGATGAGCCTGGCATGTTCATACCTGTTAGGCGCCATATAACCTTTCATGTGTTGTCGCGCCTTAAAACCCAATTCAATTCTTCATTTTATTTACATAAAACTATTTATTCTGCTTGTTTCAGGGAGATGCCAAGTGGACTGAGAGAAGCACAGCAATAACAGATGGATTCCATGAAACAACTTATGCACAAGGGCCTGCACAGAACATACACTTGTGGAATCTGTGCCCGGGATATACCAGCCGCTCAAGTGGATGCACATATACGCAGTCATACTGATGACGTGTTCACGTGTGGCTTCTGTTTGAGAAAGGTAACAACTCCTGATCTGGACTCCCATTTAGATAGTCACAGCACACTGTGTTCAGAGTTCTTGTTGGATAATGAGTCGCAAACATTTGTGCCTTTTCAGGCAAAAACGGTGCCTGTTCAGGCAAAAACAAGTGTTCAAGATGCACCGATAAGGAGAAAATCTGAGCTCATCAATGAGGGAAATCGCGCAGCGGACACAATTCAGACAGAGATGATATCAAGTTGTAATACACCATCGAAAAAGAATGCTGAAGTTCAAACGGTAAAACCTTCAAATAATTCACGACTTTCAGACTACAAGAAAGGTCAGACAACAAAAGCAGCTTGTGTAAACTCAAAACCAAATGAAAAGCAAATATTTGTGCCTGTTCAGGCAAAAACAAGTGTTCAATATGCAAAGAATAAACCAGCACCATTTAGGAGAAAATCCGAATTCATCAATGAGGGAAATCGCGCAGCGGACACAATTCAGACAGAGATGATATCAAGTTGTAATACACCATCGAAAAAGAATGCTGAAGTTCAAACGGTAAAACCTTCAAATAATTCACGACTTTCAGACTACAAGAAAGGTCAGACAACAAAAGCAGCTCTTGTAAACTCAAAACCTAATGTTGGTTCAAAGAAAATGGTAGAGAACCGGGTAAATACCAAGACTAGTAATAGATCATATTATGTCATTGAAAAATTGCCTAAATTACCAGACAAGAGTAATATGAATGCAAAAGTCACTGGTGAGCCCTTAAATGTTGGTGATGTAATTAAACACATTAAGATACCCTATTTCAAGGATGCAAGAAAAGCGGGTTTATATGAGTGTTCAGTAATTGTGGACAAGTTCATTTCATTTGAGACACGTTCAACAAATGGATGGGAAAATAAAACTAACAACACCAATTCCTCCGAATATTGTGCAGATATTGGAGCAATTGGTCAAGATCCAGACCCTGCTCTAGACGAGTTGTTGGGTACTTTAACAGAAAATCTTCCCAATGACATAGACCATCTTGATGATTCAGATGATCCTGATCAACATCACTATATCGCAACACCATTAGGACTTCAACAAGACCAAGTGCCAAGAAAAGTTCCAAAGAAAAATGAAAAATTTGTTCCTCAAAAGGTCTCAGCTATAGAAGGAAATGTTGACAATGGAATTACATGCGAAACAAATTATCAAGAGATGCCTGTTGAAGAAATAAAAAGCATGCCGAAACGAACTGCTAAAAGAAAGATCAGTGATTGGAATTCACAGCCTAAGAAGAAGATGATGAGACGAAATAGTACTTTCTTTGGTTGGAAGAATACAGAAATGACAGTGTTCTTTCAGAAAGAGCTAAAGAAAGCTATGGTTTCGAATCTTTCAGAGGACTCGTCTCTTGCTAAATACTTTGATTATGTACCGCAAGAAAATCAGGTAACTAAGCCTAAAACTGTACAACAAGGTGACCCTTTTGGTATTGGAGAATTGACATGGGAAGTAAGCAAATCTAACGAAATGATTTTATATGATAGTAATGTAGTTGACGCAGAGATAGCCAAAGATGGTAACAGTTTTAATCTTGATCAAGACAGTACTATTTCAAACATGAATGAAACTACCCATAAAGAAAATAATGAATCTGATCAGCAGAGTCAAAGTAAAACAGAGAATTCCAATGCAATATTGAAATCAACTGACAATGTAGAATTAGAAACTAAAACAGCCGCCGATGAAGTTACTGAAGTTTGTAGCCCAGTGTTTAGTGATAGTGATGAAGAAATTGATACTGATGTAGGTACAACTGGACAATTTGATGTTGTTGAGGATGGGCATTCCTTAGACTCTACACAAGCTTTACAGAATATATCATTAAAGCTGAATGAAATAGAAAAAAAATTGCTTGAACATGAATCTGAAAAAGCCAGAACGGTTGACAAACAGAATATAGACCATGACATAAAAATAGAAGATGAAATTGGAAATAGTATGAAAAATCATACCGAAGAGAAGTTGATTACAGAGAATTATTGTGCAAAAGAAATGTTGACAGAGAGACAAGCAATTATTTCAGTTGCTATTCCGGGAAATAATCTATCAGAAATCCCTGACACATGTCACACAGGAAAGGACAATTCTGTGAATATTCTAGACAAAAATGACATTAAAGCAGAAGACCCTGATTATAGTGAAACATCAAAAGAAAAACTTGATGAAAATAATATAAAAAGAGAACCATGGGAGGATTTTGAAATAACAATAAACGTTATGGATGAGGAATTGGATAGTTTGGAAAACAGGGTTAGCTGTAAACCTGAAACACCTTGTTGGAATGAAACATATAAAGTGTCTGGAAACATTATGTCTGCTGCTGAATGTGAATTGAAGTCAGAACTGCATGAGAAGCCTGCTGATGATATAGATCGTCCAAATAAAAGTAGACCTTTAATAACAAAAGAACAAATATTGCATAGTTCGCCAACATTATCAATGCTTGACCATGGGAAGTTAACAACAAAAACAAAGTACCGCCGGAAAAAGAAGTCAGTAGCAATAGCACTTGACCACAACTACACAAAGCAACTACTTAAAAAAACAGCTCCAAAAGACATCAAGGACAATCCAAAAGTGCTTGCAACTAAACAATTATTGGCTGCACCTATGACTCAATGCGCACTAAATGCAGAAGGATCTTTGTACCCTGCACTTAAATTACCCACTAACGTAGGACTCCCAGTTCCAGTATTACCCTTACATCCGTCGAGGGTTGTACCCACACAACAAATAGAAGTCTCTGTTCCATTTCATCTTATTCCACCGTCAAATGATGAACTGAAATTTGTATGTAAAATGTGTAAAACCACGCTTCCAAAAGGAACAAACTTTGTAGAGCACCTGAATATGCATAGAAAACAACTTGGTGTAAATACTAACGACGAGACAAGAGGCAAGGAGTCCAATAACGAGAAAGCAGTTGAAAAAGGCACTTTAGAGCCCAACAAAGAGGAAAAGGTTGAAGGTTCTTTAGAGCTCAGTTACAGGGAAAATATTGAAGACAGTTCTGTAGAGCCCAATAATGAGAAAGGTTGTTCAGAAAGTGTTTTTAGGTGTCAGATTTGTCATGGAAGTCTTGAACACATTTATATTCTAAAGAAGAGCAAAGCAACAATTGAGAAATATAAAACACCTGTCCATTCTGAAGAAATATTGAAAGACACCATTAAAACACTCCATGATCACACCTACATTGAGCTTGAAACCGCCAGACACATCAACGATACTCAAAATATAAATGGGAGTAGAGTTGAGGAAGATACATGTGCTGGGGCAATACCTGTGATTTCTGAGGTCATGAACACTGTTGAAGTTTACACACAAAACGATCATGGAACTCCCAAAAACAGAAGTGATGTGGTAAGTGAACCCACGACTGAGGAAAACAACAAAGAAATACCCGCATGTTCAGAGGAAGCGAACAACGATGCGGTGATTTTAGTTGGTCTTGATTGTAAAGCTGATTTTAAATGTCGTTATTGCCACCGATCTTTTGGCAATAAACAAGAAATGTTAAGGCATGCAAATTCAACATGCAGATCAAAACCGAAGCTTAAATGTGACCTGTGTGACTACCAGAGTATGACTAAAAATGGCATGGGTCGACATAAATACAAAGTGCACAAAATAAGGTCTTCTAAATGTGATCTCTGCGATAGGTCGTATATGAATTCTCTGGGTCTAAGGAAACATAAAGCTGTTTTTCACGCAAAGGAATCTGCAATTTTTTGCGAAAAATGTGGTCAAAGTTTCCAGTATCAACATGCTTATGATTGGCACATAAAAATACACCATGAAGGCTTCAGGTTTAAATGCAAATACTGTAGTTCGGAATTTCATACTAAAATGCTTTGGAAAATTCATGAAAATGCTCACAAGGGCTCGTTCGATTACTTCTGCGTTTCTTGTCAAAACAGCTTCCTCAGCCCTGGACATTATAAAACTCATATGAAGAAAAAACACAATATCGATGGAAGAACGGCTATCGCTATGAAGAAAAAAGCTAAAGATTTAATGAAGGAACTTTGTCCAAACGTATGTAAAATTTGTAATGAGATCTTTCCATTTGAAGCGATGTACTTTCAACATATGTTATCAGAACACAACATGTCAAAAGTCGAGGCAGAAAAAGAAAGGGAGGCGACTCTTCTAACAAAGAAAAATATATATCCTAAAACAGTTACTGAGAAGTCTCATTTTCACGATGAATCACGAGGGGAAGGCAAACCAGAGGATACTCTTGTTTCAGAGTCGAGTTAGGGTCAGAGATTTATACAAAAGAGTGGGAAGTATGTGGTAGTACCTTGTAGAATATAATGGGAATTGAAGTGATGGTACATGGTGCAATTCAAAACAGGACTTTACAGTGAGAGTTGAACCAGCAGACATCGATACCTATATAAACACATGAGTGAAAGACAGTTTATTGGATGAAAATGGCAACCATCACACGTGCTAAAAACAATGCTGATGTAAAAGCAATCGATCCAAAAGATATACATTTAAAAGAAACTTGTTATTGTCTGATGTGAAATTATATAATATAGGCCTCCTAGTGGAACCTTTGAAAACCTGCACTTTTGTTTAAATCTGTTAAAACCTTTATTTTGTCTGGAAAAAACTTTAAAAGCCTGTAATTTTCTCTTGAAACCTTCTTTATACCCCCATATAGTAGTCGCACCATCAGTCAGTCCATACAATCGTGTCCGGTCAATAACTCTGGCATTCCTGGATGGATTTTCAAATAACTTGGCACAAGTGCTCCCACAACAAGACGATGTGTCACGTGCAAAATCCAGGTCCGTGGCTCCAAGGTCAAGGTCACCCTTAGAGGTCAAAGGTGAAAACATGAGTGCTTTCATGTCCAGTTAATAACTCTGACATTCCTGGAAGGATTTTCAAATAACTTTTCACAAGTGCTCACCACAACAATACGATGTGTCGAGCACAAAATCCAGGTCAGTGGCTCCAAGGTCAAGGTCACACTTAGAGGTCAAAGGTCACTTGGGGGACATTTGTCACTTGAGGTGTCATTTCTTGTTTTATTTTGCTATTTATTGGTAACTGAATAAATGATCCATTCTGCATTAAATTAATCAGAATCAAATTATTGAAGCTAATAGGAATTAACAGTTATGTCTGTAATACTACTTCATGCCATGTTGAGTTTTTCAGCATGTTGTTACCTTTGCCGGACCATCATGGGATCCATAACATCTACTTCCAAAGTGGAACCTATACTGGTCTGGTAATCATGCAGCATTGATATCTGAGTCTCAAGATGTAATGAAAACTAAAGGGTCGGGGAAGACTTCCAACTTAACAAAAATTCATGTATCAATGTACAGTGGGTAACATTTGTCAAACAAGGTATTTATGTTAGAAATATTGATAAAAGCACAGAAATTTAGCCTTTAATTACTTCTTATTTTTGTAGAAATCACCCTAAAAACCTATAATTTGCTATTATAAAACCAACCTTTATGAAAAACCTTTACAAATATTTTTATCTGACCCTGCTAGAAGGCCTGAAAATATAAATTTGAATATGTTTCCTAGATACAATGTCCTGTTTACAAGATGGCCTCTGTATCATGCTAGTGTAAATTTGAATTCTTGCTTACCTGTATTTTTATACCCTGCCACAAAGTGGTGCGGGCATATAGTGTTACCCTTGTCCGTCCAGACGTACGTCGTGTCCGGAAGTATGTCCTGTTTTTACATTCAAGTTTTTTTCTCAGATACCAAAAGTCGTACAATTCTCTTCATACACGCTTACAGCTACATGTATATGGCAGCAATATGTTCCTACCCAAAGCAGGTCAATATAAATGACCTTGACCTACATTTGACACTGTTAATTTACATTAAAGTTTTAGATGGAAGTTTTTAGCGGCCAGCAGAGCTTATGGGATGGTGAGTTGACCGTTCATCAACTTTTACCTTGTTAAGACGATAGGGGCTTCATTTTTCATCTGATCTTGACCAAACTTTACCAGGTTGTTAATATCAGTGAAAGCTCGGGCAAGTTTGAGAACCAGCCAGATCGGACCAGTAACAGAGTTATGGCCCTTGATTTAGTTAAAAATGCTATATTTTGCCTCGTTAAGACGATAGCGCCTTGTTATGGCCCTTTAAAAGTTTTAATACACAAACTTTGTCCTGACTAGTTCTCCTGAACCCCTGGCCGGATTTAAACGAAACATTTTAGGGATGATCAGTTCCAGGTCTAATTGTGCATAATTATCATCGCGGTGTTCCAGTTGTTTGATTATTGGCAGAATTATGGCCTTTTAAAGGTTTTAATACACAAACTTTGTCTGGACTAGTTCCCCTGAATCCCTCGGCAGATTTCAACGAAACTTTGAAAGGATAATTAGCACCAAGCCTAGTTGTGCATATCATCGTCGTGTTCCTATTTACAGATTTTTGGCGGAGTAATGGTCCTTTAAAGGTTTTTGATACACAAGCTTTTTTCAGGGCTAGTTCTCCTGAATCCGTGACCGGATTTTAATGAAGCTTGACAAGGATGATTAGTATCAAGCCTGGTTGTGCATATCATCGCCATATTTTCCCCCTCTCTTGGGCCGTTTGTTTTTTTGCCACTGGATCTATTGATTTCTGTCAAATATTTTGTTTCTCTTTATTAAATATTCAGTGGTAGTTGTGTTATGTTTGTCAACTTAATCAAGCTTCACTGTGGCAAATACATGGAGAAGCATTCCTTTAAAGGGGGGTAATTGTGAAACTGAAGATATTTATTTATTGATCTATTTAGTCACTTTTTTGCGGGGGGAAATCTACAAAAATTGGATATTTCTCTGATTTGTAATTTTAGAGTAGAAGAATTGTTATATTTGAAAATGTTTAGTGTTTTAAACTCACCTGTCCTGAAGGCTTGGGCTTAGTTTTTAGCTATTGGGATCACTCTTCGTCTGTCATTGTCTGCCTGTCATCGTTGCTGTCATCGTTGTCATTACTGACTTTTGGTATATAGCGACACAGCCAAACAATCTTTATTATTGATAGTTCTAAAAATCTTGGAAAAGGTTAACAAATTATCAAAATCAAACTAAGGAGATATGATCGTTTAAAGGTTCTGTTGAAACGGATATGGAAGCCACCATTTTTAGAGCTATGACATCATACCAGTAGTTCTAAATGACCATATATGGAATATTGTTAAAATTGAAAATTTACTCATTTATAGGGGAATTAAAGTAACTATATGAAGAATATGTATAACTAATGGTAGTAATGCTTTTTATGACAATTAAGGAGTGCATTCATTTACAATGATTTGCATTGCTTTAAAGGGACACAAGGGAATCTTTATTTTTTAAAAACTCACGGTGTCCCGCTAGCTTTTCTGCATAACTTGCATTTTTTCAATCATTAATATTATTATAAGAATAGTATTAAGCTATTTGTTTTTGCATATTATTAATTTGTGCAATAATATATTAAAACTTGTAGTATAATAAGACGAAATAGTGAATACTTAGAATTTGATTTATTTCAATGTAACCAGGTAAAAGTAAAAATGATACTGCATATCGAGAAACTCATTTAAAATACTATTGCCATGTGTCCCTTTAAATGATATTTATCAATATTTCATATATGGTCATATGGTACCATGACGTCATAGTTTTCAAAAATGGCGGCTCCCATATCCATTTTAGAACAACCTTCAAATGGTCTTATCTTTTTTGTTTATTGTCCGATTTTGATAATTCTTTCACCTTTTTGCAAGTTTTGCAGAGCTCCAAATAAAAGAGCTGTTTGATTGTGTCGCTACATTCCCTCTAAACAACTTCAAAAATCACTCACAAAAAATTGTTAAAATTACTGTTCAAAGTTTTATAGTGTTATATGTGAAAATCCTTTTTAAAAAAATGCAGAGGTAGTGGTATAACATTTTGCTTTTCATAAGCTGATGGTTCTCTATCAACTTGGTTCAAATGGTACAAAATGTGTTCAAATCGTAAGCTTAGGGTCAAATTTGAGCCTGCCCATTGGTCACGTTTTACATACACTTAATCAGGGAATAAAAAAAATATCTTATCTAAAACCACCAGGTATTGACCTCTCATGTAATACATGTACATGTAGCATATGCTGATGGTCCTCAACCATACTTGTCTGAATTTGGCGCCGCCGCAGGGGTCAGAGTTATACATAATAGTTATATAGGAAAGGATGACATTTTCTTTGAACCCACAACGTATAGAGCTCTCATATATTGCATATAGCATAAGGTCCTCTGCCAAGTTTCCAAGACAAGGGGTCATAGTTTACATAGAGTTATATATGAAAGATCTAGATCTAGAGGTCTAATATAGGGCATGTAGCATAGGCTTATGGTCCTCTATCAAGTGGCATTGACCCTGGGTTATATTTGGCTCTGCCCTGGCACCTTGAGGTCAGTTTTGCATGGATTTATAAAGGAAAAATGTTCAAATATCCCCAGCTTACCAGACCTCTTTTACCTCACCCACTTCTGTTACTGTTGCAGGTGTCTTCAACGGACAAGGTCATAAGATGAGCGATTTAAGGCCATTTATTTTTGCCAAATAAAGTACAGCTCTAACTCAGAAGTATATACATTCTAATTCAGTGTTTCCGTGCCTTGAATAACTGTCCAAAATTGCAGACATTCTCTATAAAACCAGGAACTGTTAAATTAATGGTATAGGTGTTTGGAACTATTAAAGTGAAACGACTACTAGTACCAGAGAGGAACTATTGCATGAGACAAGTCGAGGTCAGAAATCACTCCTGAAGATGAATATTTCCAATTCATTGACTTCTAAGGAAGTAAAGTATGGTTTTAATGTTATTTCGTAAATGTATAGCTGTTATATTCGACACATTAAATGAACACTTTCGTTAAGATTATTTATACCCCATTATACCCCACTGCAAAGTTGGGGTATACTGGAATCACCTTGTCCATAACTCCTTCTTAGAATTTCATGAAACTTGCTAGGAAGTATTAATATCGAGTGGACATGCGCTTATTATCATGACGTTACAGTTCGATAATTTTCCACTGAGTTATGGCCCTTTGTATTTCTAATATATATATATTATTTGGATTAACTGCTGAATCAATTATTTTTTTTAATTTGTAAGTATTGAATCTTGATACCTAAACTTCATGTGGGTCACGGGGCAAAGAATAGGGCCACTGCAGATCCCTTTAGATGGGTAGGCAGAGGGGTAGAATCCCCCCAAATTCATGTTCATTTTATCATTTTTTGTTCATGTTCATTAAAGGTCTTCGTCATGATCCCTGCATTGTTTCAGGTGCCATCTCGCTCACATCCAAAGAGCAGTGGCAGAAAAACAATAAAAGTGGCTCCAGCCTAAATGGAGTTTCTACGATAGAATTTTCAGCAACTCTGCAGTTCAGGGTAAGAATTTAAGGTTCTAGGCCCGTTTTCCATATTTTATCTCGGTGTACATGGAGGATGAGCCTGGCATGTTCATATCTGTTAGGCGCCATATAACCTTTTCATTTGTTTATTGATAGGCTTTTATGACGAGCAGTTACATATACTTACCTTGTCATCTACCATTGTTTACTATGAATAATCATAAAAGAAAATGGTTCCACCAAATTTCAAGCTCCATTAATTATTAATCTGTTCCGGAATAAATTCCAGTTGGTTTCACTGGCCTTTTTATTGTTTGACTTCTGGCAGTATTATGCAATGAATGTTTCCGAAAAATTATTTCTTTGCACGATGTAACTGAAGAAACCTGGAAATGCACGTGCATTTCCATAACAACAATGTGGAATGCACTAAATCCAGATAAGCACGCAAAAGATTTAATATATTTTGTCCAAAATTTAATGCTTCAAATTCTAAATTTTAAAATAATTTGTGGTGCGTTTTCATTGACCTTGAGTTATTGGCTGTAATGAATACAAGAATACCGTGATTCAATGGCATAATGAGTGTGTTACCTTGAAAAGGGTGGGTGAATCCCACTGAAACATTGGATTATAGTGTAAAAGGGGATAGAATGTTATACGAGATAGGCATCAGTTCAGCTTCAGTAAAGTCTGTATCAGTATGAAGGTTCTGCAGCATATGTTACATGTTACAACATAACAAGGTGTTGTTTTTAGTATATTAAATCAATAGGGCGAAATATATGTATTGTTATTATTTTCATCCCCATCTGCCCATTTTTATATATATATATATATTTTATTTTGGCTTTCTTGGCCCTTTTTTGCTACACGTATCGATTACTCAGAAGGTATTTTAAAAGAAAGACCATATTATTATGTTATGGTCAGTACCATCACATCGGTGGTTTTGTTTTTTTACCTTTGAATGAGGTTGTTTTATAGGAATAATAAAAATAATCAAAAATCAAAAAATTCAACACTCAAAGAAGAAAATCTAGCAGATGAAATGATTTGTTATTAAAAGGATCCCCAGCACTATGTCGTATATAATCTTCGAAAATCATTTTGAAAACTATCATTCGTCTTTTCTGATGAGTTGAACCAGAATAGCAGTCAGTAATTTTGTAAAGAACAACTTGCAGCATATATACTAATCAGACTGACAGTCTTTAAGTTGTATGCATTAAGAAGACGTAATTTGCTGTAGTGGCCAAAAGCCACCAGGACCAAAACTGTAATGAACTGTTCTCAAAATGGCATCATAGATTTTGACAATTCGAATATTCCTACATTAACATACACCTATTGGGAGTCAGCAGTGAAACAAAACAACTGTGAAGCTGGTTCTATTTACATCTAAGTTCTTGTTGTTATAGTTTTACTTCACTGGTCTTTATGAAACTGTATGCATGATTGTTTTTCGGATCGGAAACTTGCGGGGAAAGTGGTATTTTCATACAAAATCAAAAATGAGCGTCGTTTAGTTATCAAAATCTGAAGTGATAGAGATGTAAAGAGCATGGATGGCATGTGATCACTACTAACATGGCTCACGAGGGTGGATGGGTGTGGGGGTGGCGGCTGAGTGGAGGAATGAAAAATGAAAAAAAAATAGCTTTTCATAATTTAAACTATCAATTAATTAGTCTACGAAAACACACAAACTCGCTTTTTCAAATTTCTTTGGCCCATTTGGGCGTGGTCATTTTTGACCCCAATGACTTCATTTGAATGAACGTAATAATCTAGTCTAGGAGTTGGCAATTATTAAAAAGAGGTCCAAGTTATACTGCACAATATGAGCGTGTGTGCGTGCGGTGCGCGCGTGCGTGAGCCCGTGTATTCCTACATATTGTAGTCGCATTGCGTCTAATATATGTGCGCGGATTTTATGATATATTTGATATTGCAAGGGTGGACATAGTATTACTTATAGCATGTCGTGAAACATAGTAACCATGGCGACGGCAATGAAACACATTTTTATAGGTGTTTATTATTCAGAAGAATATTTCGTGTGAATGTCGTGCGCGGTCAGATTAATTAACAGTGTATGTCAATGTCATGTAACGTTTATCACGCAGAGCTCGTTATAGTCGTGTCATATTTCGCCATATTTTTACACGAAGGCACAGCCTGGGACATATTTGTGTGCACATATAAACTGTCGCCATGTTTTACTGGATTATATTCACTAGCATTCTTCTGGAAGGTATTCGAGTAGTTGAATTAAAATATTTATTATTTAGCCAATTTTATCAGATACTTTTATTGTTTTAGTTTCCAAAAAAGGATAAACTTTTTCCGGAGGTTCAATCATAGTATTCAGACAGTTTTAACAACGTGGTTGGAAGCCATTGTATGGCATTTGTAGCAACAGGAATTGTAGAAATATATTCGATTTTCGAAATATCACACTCTCGAATGCCATCTTTACTTCTCTGCATTTTCAGAACAAAAACAACTGGAATTAATACTACTTTTTTCATCTTTTTTGTTGAGATTTTACTGAAATGAAACAAAAACACATGTAATATTGCACGCATATTTACTGGGGACGAACCATTATTTATTTAAAGTAAAAGGTTGAGGGTTGTGGAATAATGTTGATGGGCTTCACAACATGGATATGCTAACCGCGGATCTTGAACAACACAACTTCGAGGCAAGCTCGTTTTCCTTTGCCAAAACAACTCGTTCCAAGTAATATTTCGCCATACAAACTATTTCACTAAACATTTGGAAAGAAGTCGAACATTTGTTTTTAAGAGGCCTATTTTGATCTTCGCCCTGAACGGTCTGAAAGGGAGAGTAGTCATATAGTAGTCATATAGTAGTAGTCATATAGTAGTCATGTAGTCATTTAGTAGTCATATAGTAGTCATACAATAGTCATACAGTAGTCATACAGTAGTCATACAGTAATAGTAGTCATACAGTAGTCATATAGTAGTCATACAGTAGTCATATAGTAGTCATATAGTAGTCATACAATAGTCATACAGTAGTCATACAGTAGTCATACAGTAGTCATACAGTAATAGTAGTCATACAGTAGTCATATAGTAGTCATACAGTAGTCATATAGTAGTCATGTAGTCATACAGTAGTCATATAGTAGTCATACAATAGTCATACAGTAGTCATACAGTAGTCATACAGTAATAGTAGTCATACGGTAGTCATATAGTAGTCATACAGTAGTCATATAGTAGTCATACAGTAGTCATATAGTAGTCATATAGCAGTAGTCATACCATACAGTAGTCATATAGTAGTCATATAGTAGTCATATAGTTAAGCTACTCATTTAAGATACATTTTAGCTCTGTGTTTTATTAATCCATAGCATTAGTAAAAAATAAATAAAGAAGATGTCTTAAAACGTTAGAAAAGGGTATTTAAAAAATTGATAAATTTTGACTTAAGTTAAGATATTGCTAAGAAACTGTATGAATACGGACCCACTTGTACACTCATCTATATTGCTTTCACTATTTACAAGAGAAAATCTTACATTGCTGTTTATACCAGAATTAAAATTACGTTTTTAGTTCAGACGCGACTGGTCAGACAAATAATCTTCATCTGTATTGTTTACCAATTGTTTTAGATAGAAATGTTATGTACAAATTTAAGATTTTCAACGTTGCAATAAACACCCAATATATAAAATCCTCAAGTACAAAAGCAGTGTGCAAATAAACAGTTAAACTTTAAACAATATATACAAAATGACGTAAGTGGAAGACAGTGTGTGTGTGTGTGTGTGTGTGTGTGGAGAGAGAGAGAGAGACATCGAATCCATCGAAGATATTAAGACGCGAAGATTACGATCTGAACCTCAAAAGGACATGCTAACTTCCTAAACATGAAGGCTTCAACACACCTTGATATGCACATCCGAACATCTTAACACATCCGCCTGGAGGGACAATTAACATATACACGCATACATACATACTATGACAGTCATTGACAACATTTTACTACAGATTTTTCATAAACAACCAAGGACAGACGACGGTGATTTAGAAATGTCCGGTATTCATTGCGATGGCGATTTAGAAATGTCCGGTATACATTGTGATGGCGATTTAGAAATGTCCGGTATTCATTGCGATGGCGATTAAGAAATCTCCGGTATACATTGTGATGGTGATTTAGAAATGTCCGGTATTCATAAAATAACGAGATGCTTTTACTATTTTGACGTTCGGATGGCCATTCAGAAAGAATCGGTATATCTGCTGCTTGCGATTCAGAAACTACCGGTATACATTCCGTCAGAATTAATTATTGTAAATGAAATAGTTTTTTCTCGGTATACTCGGCTATTTTTTGTTGTATAGATCATTAAATCCGCACTTTTCGAAGAAAACGGACATGCTGTGGTTTCGAATCCAGTGTTCAGGTGTCAGAGAGTTCAGGGTCAAAATGAACTATACACTTGTAAATTTCACTACAGTTTAATGACATTTCACATTTCTTAATGATATACGCATACAATATGGAACTACGCATACAATATGGAATGTTTATATACGCATACACTATGGAATGTTTATATACGCATACAATATGGAATGTTTATATACGCATACAATATGGAATGTTTATATACGCATTATATACGCATACAATATGGAATGTTTATATACGCATACAATATGGAATGTTTATACACGCATACAATATGGAATGTTTATACACGCATACAATATGGAATGTTTATATACGCATACAATATGGAATGTTTATACACGCATACAATATGGAACGGTTTTTGTGATTTGATGTAGGATCCTCTACCCAGCGGGAGGGGACTCCTGGTCATACGGGGTCAGCATGCATTTTTGATGTTTCCTAGTAATCTAAACTCGTCCTACATCAATCAAAATAGGGTGTTCATGTTTAACACAGTGGTTGCTTTGGATGTATAGATGACAACCAAGGTTTCAAATCTAGGGTCTGACAATTGGGACCAAAGGTCAAGGTCAAAAGTAAAATTCAACAAAATGAACCTGCGATTTTCAATATTTTATTAAAGTAGCTATCCCGCCAACAACAGCCAAATCATATGTACACCGTTTCTCAACATACTGACGACAAAGTATATATATAACTTACATGTTTTGAGAATCCAAACTCTACAGACACACTGTTAACGGTTTTAAAAACCCTTCCAAAGCCCAAAACTGGAGCGTTGAATTGTGAGTTACCAAGTCATAATTCATTTCATCCATAATCAATCATGGGAATAAAACTAACTTTAATCGGCATATACATTGTTGTATGACCTGAACACCTCGATAAGATGTGTGGATAAACTATAGTGTAGTGTAATTTTGCTGATATTTGGTGGGTTAGTGTCTTCAATGAAATTATTTACATGCGAAAAGGAATCCCTTTTCTGGGGGACGGGACTTACGGTCATATGCGTTCAAATTGCTAAAACAGGTTCCAACAGTCAGAGTGCTATCAATGGTTACAACAGTCAGAGTGCTAAAAAGAGTTCCAACAGTCAGGTGTTATAAACGGTTCCAACAGTCAGAGTGTTAACAATGGTTCCAACAATCAGAGTGTTAACAATGGTTCTAACAATCAGAGTGTTAAAAAGGTTCCAACAGTCAGAGTGCTAACAATGGTTCCATCAACCAGAGTGTTAACAATG
>JAWPHD010017584.1:0-43931 GCA_037043455.1 Cyrtodaria siliqua | reverse complement strand
CTACTTAATTTCTTCATCTTTCGTCTCCCCGTGTGGTTGCCGGGGGCCCCGTTTGGTCACGGGGCAAAGAATACGGCCACTGCAGGTCCCTTTGGAGGGGTAGGCAGAGGGGTAGAATCCCCCCAAATTCATGTTCATTTTATCATTTTTTGTTCGTGTTCATTAAGGGTCTTCATCATGATCCCTGCATTGTTTCAGGTGCTATCTCGCTCGCATCAAAAGAGCAGTGGCAGAAAAACAATAACGTGGCTCCAGCGTAAATGGAGTTTCTACGATAGAATTTGCAGCAACTCTGCAGTTCAGGGTGAGAAGGTTCTAGGCCCATTTTCCATATTTTATCTCGATGTACATGGAAGATGAGCCTGGCATGTTCATACCTTTTAGGCGCCATATAACCTTTTCATGTGTTGGTGCGCCTTAAAACCCCAATTCAATTCATCTTTCGTCGGTTTTTGCGCACAATATGACCTATTTATGTGTCGACGTGCCGTAAAACACTCATTTCGATCGTTCAGATCGCTAAGCCCGATATTTATCTACATAAATCGGTGATACATTTAACATACTGTTTTCTTACTTTAATTTCAAATACTACTCCAGGCTTCAACTGTTATGAGTATTGTCTAATCACCTTTAGAATATTTTGTCTCTTTTTAATTTGATCTTGTGATACGCAGGCTTCATAACCTATACTCCCAACTAAATTCCATTTTGTTTATTTCGCCCATTGTTTTCTCATTTAGGGCAATGCATTTTGTTAGAAATTGGGACTATACGCCACTGGCCATGGAATGGTATGCAAATACCTCATTGAAGATTCCATGTTCACCGTCATATGCATACCATCTTTGGGTGGCTCAGTTAAATTCTGCTTGCTCAATTCGGACTAGAAGCCGTTTTGGGAACGCGCTGTAAAGCTTATATTGTTAAACCGTAGTATTAAGTTTGCTACTCTTTTCACATCTGTTGCTCGAGGAACATTTGCCATAGTTACTCATACTTCCTTTATGCAAGTGAATCTGTATGATTTTTCAGAGTTTATCTACACATGGACTGTTCCCTAGCCTATGACCGAATAATATATTATGGGCATATGATCCTTTTATTTTGGTAGGTTTTAGAAACAACTTAATAACACGAAATGAGATTTTTGCACTGAACAAAACACACACACACACACACACACACACACACACACACACTTCCCTAGACATGAAATAACATGGACAGGACATATCAGAACATATCAGATATGGGACTGTTATAGCTTCAATATCATCATCCGTACAACTTGTTTAAAGTATTATCAGATGATATTTTAAGAGCTCTGGGCTTTTATAGTTTTGAAGAAATATATTTTTCTCATTACCCCATACATTAGTTGCGACTTTCTTAAATTCTGTTAACATAATGGTAATTTAAAAGTAAAACGCAACCCAGATAATGTGTTTGTTTATCACTTTTTATATATTTAGTATACATTTAGTACTTCTCATAAAATGAGAAAAGAAATGTTATTTATATTTATCCTGTATTATAAGAATACATGAAATTGTGAATATATATATATATATATATATATATATATATATATTAGGAAATTAGATTTATCTTAAAGAGACAAACAGGGTTGGCTGGGATATGAAATGAAACCTTAATTTTGGCTTTAAAAGTTTTCATATTGTAAAATTAAAACATTTAATAGGCAATTTCAAACAGGTTATCGTATTATTTTCAGTAAAAAATATTTTAAACGTGTTTTAAACTTGCATATTTGAAATCGTTATTTTTATAATTCGAGGCAAATCGTTTTTTGAAATATTAGTAATTATTGATTATATTGCACCAACGATATCTTTAAGGTAAAATAACGAAGAAAACAAAAAGAACCGAAATGTGAATACCTTCTATGTCCTAAATATGATAAATTAACGTGACATTCTTATGTTTTATAAATACTTCAAGATTGTCGTGTGTTATTTAAAACGAGGAAGTTTTATGTTAAAACAAATAGGTAAAGAATATATAAAAAATATGCGTGGTGTATAGTGTGTGCTTTTTACGAAAGATGATAACATGGTCAAATGATGTCATATTTGTCAATTAAATAGTACTTCAATACATTCAGCAATGTCTTGTCAAAGAACCTTCTCAAATTGTATTATCATATCATTATATAAACGTTTTGTTACGAACGGATGAAAGAAATGGTACATGCAAGCTAGCAGATTTTTATGCATTGCAACTTCAGAGAATAGTTGTTGCAGCTTTCGCTAGTAACAAAAGTAAGTATTAAAATCGGACAGGAAATGCAGCTTTCACAGAACACAGTAAATCCCAAAACAAGCAAAAAGGCAATAGTAATAATAAAGGCATATGACGTAACATACACAAAAAGGCTTGACAGTAGGGCTACTGCCTTGGAACGGTAAGTGGAAAAAAGGCCGCTGCGGGTTTAAACCAGGTTCTAGGGTGCACCAAACCTCACACTTACCCTACTTCATCCCAATTAATCGGGACAGTGCAAATAAAGAAATCCCCGCCATGAAATATTCTCTAACTAACAAGGCAGAATTAATAGACAATATAAGTAAAACACAAAGATGCTCGTGTATACATAAATACAAACAAGTCACACCTGATGCGGGGTCATTTATAAACACAAGATCATCACATCTTGGTAAGGACAATAATCCAACGAGCTAAATTTCCCCCGAGTTCAAGCACATCAAGCTTGGTCTATGCCACCCAAAGGTCAATCCTAGTAAACGATCATAGCTTAAACTAATGCTCTTGGTCTTGTGGATTTAGAAAATAAGTTCCATCGAAATTATTTCTATCCTCTTGCATGGTCATCTGTCGAACAGCCTTTGTAAAAAGGATCAGAATTTTAGGACTTTTAATTTGGCCCCAAGATCACACTAAGAATAAACTTGCAATGGCTTCATATCATGAAAATGTGATCCCTGAAGCTCGCATTTGAGCCTTCGCCTCAGGTGAGCTAATATCGCTATTATTTTAATCTCCGAAACTACGTTAGAAAAAAAAGAAAAACTCTGATCTATTGTTTCAAGCATTTGTTTGAACCGGATGTTTGTGACGTCTGCATATAGATTGTTATAGTGCCTAAATAAATGATAAATCAATGCATAGTGTATTTCATTGGTCGCAAAATTACCTATCTTTTGAAAAAATGTTATGGAAAAAAAAATGTACAGACCAAATGCATATATTTTTTTATTGGATTGTCCCATTGCATTGAACATTATTGTTATGTGGCAGCAGAAAATTAAAACAAAAGTCATATAACTAGAATGTATCTTAGTATTTGCGATAAAGGTACAATTATAAATGTGCATTTATTTATATTTACATATCAATCCCACGTTTATATATACATTGTTTCTTTTTATTTGTTTTCAAAAGCAGCTTTCAAACTTTATAGCTTTATTTCTAAGCCGATTTTATAATGTCTGTATTTTATTTGACACATAAAATAAAACCCGTTTCTAAGATAAATACATTGTATTAATGTATTATTGAAATGATGTTTCAAAATACAAAACAAGAACAGTAACTTCTATATCGGTAACAAGTTACACGTTTGCCCTTTCAAATGAATAGCATCTGGTTAGCGGTCAGAGAAGATATTGAATCAAATTTCAAATATTATATTTACCTCTTTAATCCACTGCAAGCAGCCGAAAGTGAGACAACCAGAATAACAATTGATAACCTCATTCTTGCAACGATTCAGTCAAACTAGTCAGCACGTCGAATGCTAAATGTTCACAAATCACGTGACAAAGAAATGCCCTGTTTGTAGCATATATTAAATCTCAGTGTATAGTACATTTTATTTTAGGTATTTATCATGTGTATAGGTCATTGTCACGAGGTTACGTATCGTGTGATTAATTTTGAGACTTCGTATAAATAAATAATTTTAACTATAGCACGATGTGGTTGGAAATAAAATAAATTAAGTGTTTCAAAAAATTGAAAATAAAGAGAGAAAAATCGAAGGATTCTTTTTTATGAAAAATCTAATTGAACACATACCATATAAATTCTTTTTAAATGTGTATTTATTTTGTAAATCAACCGTCTGTATATGTATATAACTCAGTAAACTATATAACAATGAAGAATGAATGAAAGTAACTGTCATGTTGATTTCGCAATCCTTTTACTTGACCTTCGAAAAAAAAATCGGGTTGAGAGTTTTACATACTGTTTCATTTGGTCGATAATTGTCAACCTGAAATATGCAGAAACTATTTTAATTAACTTCACAAAGTTGAAACTGTAGTAGATCTATGACTTGAAAATCATAACAATACAAAAGAATAATTTTGTGTATGGCCTCAAAGAAAACGATTTTTTTTTAATCTATGAGTTATGTATGCTGCCGTTCGTACATCACCAGCCGAAATTCTGTACCCTGCTTGTATCATAGACAAGCGATAACACTTCAATTCGCCAATAAATTACAATTTTAAACTTTTAAATTTTAGTTAAATGAACCTCTTTTTGAAAACAAAGTCAAAGTCTATTCGGTCTTTCGGTCTCAGAATTTAAACAGAAGTAACGAGACATCGAAATCAACCTAAATTTCACGTTCGCAAATTTCGCAAAAGTTCACAAATTCCACCTTGAAAACGGAAGAGAGATTGCAGAGGATCAAATTTGGCAGAATAGCGAGTACACGTTGTACTAATTTTCTATGAGTTGAGCTATTACCAAACTATCAATCAATCAATCCATCAATCAATCCATCAATCAATCAATCAATCAATCAATCAATCAATCAATCAATCAATCAATCAATCAATCAATCAATCAATCAATCAATCAATCAATCAATCAATCAATCAATCAATCAATCAATCAATCAATCAATCAATCAATCAATCAATCAATCAATCAATCAATCAATCAATCAATCAATCAATCAATCAATGGAACGAACGAACAAACGAAAGAACGAAAGAACGAACGAACGGTTTCCTTCTCAGATGAAGTACACGTACGGAGCGTAAATACCAGGGCTGACATGTTTACGTACATGCCAATTAATTTGCATATAGACTGAGTATGTATGCCTCTTTTATGTCACCACTCTTGATTACATTTGCATATTTTAATGGTATTTCCTAAAGTAATTCCACTGATAAAACATACATCATGAAATTAATATCCATTCCCTTACATCTGTCAATTTACAAACAAAGACATTCAGTTTTACCGATATGAATGTCCGTTTTCTGCTGCTGGTCTTATTGACATTTGCATATTTTAGTGACATTTAATAACGAACATTTACTCATAAGGAATATAAATATAATAACGAATCAAAAACATGCAATACGAATTACTACATACAGATACGCTAGCGCTGAATTCATCATCGACCGGAACTTCTTCTCTGACACTGGCGCACAGTTTTCAGAAAGCGTTCCTTACAGTCGATGTAAAATAAATAAGTTTAAACTAAAGTTAAGTTCAATTTTCTAGTTTACATAAAAAAAATACTCAGTGGTTAGCAGTATGTTGATAATAAGAGTTATGTACAGAGCCACTACTTGCATTTATTATTTGCATTTGTTCGACTTAAAGATGAGTGGCCACCCCTTTTTTGTAGTATTATCAATTAACAAATTTAACTCTTAAAATCTTATACATATTTCTTGATATCCCCGGAGAGAAATATATGTTTAAATCCGCTACTAAGTTGTATGTAAAATAAGTATTATTTGCATGACGTAGATACTACTTTTCCGACTGGGTGACTGCACGGGGAAATGAGGTAAATCTGAAATGTATAGCTGCACAACGATTGCCAGATAATTGATAAATACATGTACTTGTGGATTAATTTGCCTGTTCAAAGTTTTCTACGTCTTCAAATACAATTTTATTCCCGCTTTTCACAGATATTGCAATGTGTGAATTGTAAGTATCTATTGTTGTGTATTGATTTCGATTTAAATAAATATAAACATGTTCATGAAACAAAACCTGGCCGGAGAACTTTAAACACTATTACTTGCTTCGACACTTATTTCACTGTACTTGTTTGTGTTACTTGCTGCAATATAGACACTTGTGTTTCCGTCGTATTTGTCATGAACATATATATTGTTTTGGCATGCACACCTGTTTCTTTTACTTAATGCAACATGCAACGTGAACAGCAGGTGTGATATATATATGAACACTTATATGATTTGCTGCAATATATATATTACAAGTACAGGTTCGTAGTCTGAGGACATGTGCACTGGAAAAAATGCGGATTCCTACATGTCTCCTGCATTTTAGTGCATTTATGGGCCTGATTTTTTGTTTTAAGAAATATATTCGAGTCTTTTTAGTGATTTTATTTTAGCTACTTAAATGTTTGATGTATTCTTAAAACGTCTTCTTAAAATTCTAACTAAGCCACTTCCTCGGTGTGTTATATACTAGTAGATTGCAAAATAGCAAAAGCGCTAAATAGAACTATATGGATTTTGCCGAACATGTTAAACGAGTCTGCAAACATAATATTGTTATCTTGACCCATTTAGTTTGTTTAAACAACTGTTTAATAATAGGCGATACACAATTTAATATTTCACACCTGAATCTTAAAAGGCGGGTAACAGTTGGTGTTTGTCTTCAATTTAGTCTTTGTTTTACCCTTAATGATTGGTTGATCTGGCATCAGTACTTACTATACGTTTTTCAGTTTTAAGGAGGATTGTTTCAATAGTTTGGCGAATGGTGAGGGAGCATATAGCGTTAGCGATGTCCGTCCTTCCTACCTTCCGTCCGTCCGTGCTTCCTTCTTTCCGTCCTTCCGCCCGCCCGAAAAGTTTGTGTGTCTGTCTCCTCCCACACCTTTCAACTGATTGCTTCGAAACTTTATAGGTAGCTTACCTATGATGTCAAGATGTGCATATCGTTTCAGCGTCAAAATCGAGCCAATATTACTGGAGTTAGGGCCCCTTTTTCGTCAAATTTTACATCAAAGTATCTTGAGTGTCTGTCTTCTCCCACACTTTTCAACCGATTGCTTCGAAATTTTACAGGTTGCTTATCTGTGCATTTCGTTTCGGCGTCAAAATCGACCCAATATTACCTGAGTTATGGCCCCTTTTTCGTTAAATTTTACATCAAAATATCTTGTGTGTCTGTCTCCTCCCCACATTTTTCAACCGATTGCTTCGAAACTTTACAGGATGATTACATAGGATGTCAAGATTTACATATCGTTTCGGCGTCAAAATCGACCAACTATAGCCCTTTTTTCGTCAATTTTTTTCATTAAAATATATTTTGTGTCTATATCTTCTCATAGTTTTCCTCTGTATCTTTTTAGGATGCTTACTTATGATATCAAAATGTGCATATCGATGCGGCGTTAAAATCGACCCGTATTACCAGAGTTACGGCCCTTTTTTCGTCAAATTTTACGTTTGATTGTTTTTAGTGGGGGCATCCATGTCCCATGGACACATTTCTAGTTTAAATATATTTTTTATAACTCCACATTTATTTTTAGGTGGATTGTTTTAATATTTGGCATGCTAATTAAGTTGGTGTGAAGATGTAAGTGTAAGCGAAGAAAATGATTTTTGATTTGAAATGTTTACACGAATTTCGTCCCTTTGATTTTTAATAAAAAGTATATAGAGAAAGCTTGTGTGCCTAACTCCTAATTCACTTTAATGTGGATTGTTTTAATATTTTTCAGGGAGATTAAGTACGTTGTGAAGGTGTTAGCAATTTTTTTTATTTGATTTGATAATTTTTACATGAGTTATGGCCCTTTGATATTTTAAAATATATTATATAATGACAATATTGGGTCTAACTCCTCATTCACTGTACGGTGGATTGTTTTAATAGTTGGCATGCTGATTAAGTATGATGTGAAGGTATTAGCGAAGAAAAAAGTGTTGATTTGATCATTTTCACAGGAGTTATGCTCGTTTGAATTTGTTAATAAATAATATATATGGAAATCGTGTGTATCTAACTCCTCTGTTTTAATATTTGGACAATGACTCGTGATAGTAAAGGAAAATATCAATGATTCGATTATTTTTGTTTAAGATCATTACGTGGTCCGCGTATTAACTTTCATACCCCATCCACCCCCTTCTCGAAGAAGGAAAAACGGGGCTGGATGGGGTATGAAATAAAACCTTAAACTCGGCTTAAAAAGTTTTCTTATTGTAAAATTAAAAAAAAAAAATAGATAATTGTAAACAGGTTATCGCATTTTTTTCAGTAAAACTTGTTTTTAAACGCGTTTTATTGTCGAAATATCCGTTATCAAATCCTGCTAATATAATCTTTCCCATCGCTTAATGGCATTAAGGCGGGACCACGTAATGATGGCATTTTACTTATAGTATTTTACTCTTTTAACCTTATAACACATCTAGAAAAAATCCTCATGTGTATAACTACTCATTCATTGCTAGGTGGACTGATTTAATAGTTGGCATGCTGAAGTGTTTGGTGCGAATGAGATAGCGAAGATCATTTATTTGCACGAGTTATGGCCCTTTGAAGTTTTTGACATATATAACAAACACAGTGGACATCCTTATGTGGCTGACTATCCAATCATATTTTCCTACACATTGTTTTCATCATTACGTGTTCCCGCCTTAATATCATAAAGCGATGGGAAAACTTATATTAGCAGGATTTTATAATGGACATTTCGACAATAAAACGCGTTTAAAAAAAAAAAATCCTGAAAAATGCGATAACCTGTTTAAAATTACCTATTACATCTTTTAATTTTACAATACGCAAACTTTTAAGCCGAAATTAAGGTTTTGTTTTATACCCCAACCAACCCCATTTTCGCTTCTTGGAGAAGGGGTTGGATGGGGTATGAAAGTTAATACTCGGAACACGTAATGATATATTGCTGATGATTCAGTACCAGAACGTGATTGTAAAGGAAAATTATATTGGTGCAAAAATGAACAGGGGTCAAAGGGACATCGGCGGGGGTATATTTATTACGATCTATTTTGATTTGTTTCACTAATCAATTATTCACTTTGTTTATTTTTATTTTTTTTTATATTTGACACGTTCTTTTATCCTATATAACCATATAGCACAAAAACATACTCTGTTATTTAAATATCCAAATAATCCCTGGGTAAGACACCTTCCTGTATATTTTCGTAAAGTGCATTTAATTTTATAACAGAGCTCCTAATAAAAATCAAGGCAGACCACATTAGCTATTACTACAACGATAGCTCTTAATGTGCCTTTTGTAATACTTCACATAGCTTTTAATGTACATATGACTTATTTCAAGTATACTGAAATACATCATCTGATCGGCAGTTAGAACTGTGGTGTATGTGGTTGTTGCCATACGATGGCATGACCCTAACGTTTTACACCAAACTGCATGTTTAGTGGTTAACCCATTTAGAGTTCGACACTATGCTTTCTTCTTGATTATGCTATGACTAAAAAAGAGTGTGGACTCTATGATAACGTCTGCATCAATCCTGAAAGGGTGGACTCTATGATAACGTCTGCATCAATCCTGAAAGAGACGGTGACGTATGCTGTTTATCATCAATCCTGAAAGGGACGGTGACGTATGCTGTTTATCATCAATGTGAGTGTGGACTCTATGATAACGTCTGCTTCAATCCTGAAAGGGACGGTGATGTATGCTGTTTATCATCAATGTGAGTGTGGACTCTATGATAACGTCTGCATCAATCCTGAAAGGGAGGGTAACGTATGCTGTTTATCATCAATGTGAGTGTGGACTCTATGATAACGTCTGCATCAATCCTGAAAGGGAGGGTAACGTATGCTGTTTATCATCAGTCATGTTTTAAATGGTTTATACACTTGTTGCTTATCTACCAAGTCACACAGTATTTTCTTTGTGACTTTCTATTCATATATATACCGCCCTTATTTGACACTACATAGGCGTGGACACATCAGGCGGGAGGGGGACACGGTGAAACCGTTTTTTAAAAACCCGGGAAGGTCTTGTGCTAGCCAATGCGACCATTCACAGAATCTGGGCTCGACAATTTACCGATGTGTGAGGAATATTATTCTGCCGCGTGAAACTTAAGTGGATAAAAATACTCATATAAATCATGTAGATGCTTGTTTCTTATATCAGTCCTTTACAATAATGTTGTTAACATCCTATATAGACGTATTGGGCGAACATGTCCAAATTTCTAGAAACAAATATTATTTATTTATTTGTAAAAGATTTATCACAAACAACAATGCTCCCATAATTTGGTATATTTAGCATAATAGCAGAATCCTTTTTTATCCGATCTGCATGTAAGAATTAAAGACAGGTCATATTTTATTAATCCTACTACGTTTTGCTGATGATATGGTCATCCTTGGAAATTCATCAGAAGAAGTACAGAGTAGCCTCGATTTCTTAAATTGTTATTGTAAAAAAATGGAGTTTTGATGTGAATACACATAAAACTATAGTTATTATATTGAGGAAAAGAGATGTACCATTACCAAATGAAGAATATACATGTAGTAAAAAACGGAAATAGCTTTAATTATTTGGGTATCGTGTTTAATTATACTGGTAATGTTACACTTAACCAAGAACATTTAGTTGGTAAAGCTTTGAAAGCCCTTAATGTTTTATTAGTAAATTATCTTACTTTCCCTGTCCGATCTTTTTATATTTCTTTTTTTAAATATAAACATAAACATAAATTACATTGTCAACCCTTTCATGAATTTTTTGGCTCAATACACCGCATTACGTGGTCCCGCCTCAATTCCGCCAGGCGATGGGAAAACTTATATTTGCATGATTTTATAACGGATATTTCGACAATAAAGCATGCTTAAAAGTATGTTTTAATGACAAAATGCGTTAACCTGTTTAAAATGACCTATTAAATGTTTTAATTTTACAATATGGAAATTGTTTAAGCCGAAATCAGGGTTCTATTTCATACTCCAGCCAGCCCCGTTTACGATTCTTGGAGAAGGGGTAAGATGGGGTATGACATTACGTGGTCCCGCCTTATTTCCATTAAGTGATGGGAAAGCTTATATTAGTATGATTTTATAACGGATATTTCGACAATAAAACACGTTTAAAAATACGATAACCTGTTTAAAATTACATATTAAATATTTTAATTTAATATGCAAATGTTTAAAGCCGAAATGAAGGTTTTATTTTATACCCCAGCCAAACCAGTTTTTGCTTCTTGGAGAAGAGGTTCTTGGAGAAGAGGTTGGATGGAGTATTAATGTTAATCAGACCACGTAATGAAAGTTAATACTCGGACCACGTAATGGGAATATACCAAGTCTAAAGAAATTTAAAAAAATACACAACAGTTTGTAAGAAAATATTAAATGTTAAGGTAAATATGTACTTGTACAGCTGCTGTTTATTCCTTTATATTGTTCACGATATACACTACTCAACTTTTATAATCGGTCACTTTTTAAAGAATTATATATTTTTTAATAATTTACATTTTAATTTTTGGCGTCTTTTAAGAAATTTCGCTAGCGATATATAAAACTTAATCTGCCTTGATTGCACTAAAACCTTGTTGATAAACTTAATAAAATATTGGTATGTGTTTCGGTGATTTCCAGTTTTTAGTATTCGTGTTATTTTCAAAAACCTGGGTGCCCGATTATAAAAGTTGAGTAGTGTATTGTTAAGTTAAAATATTGCATTAAGTAGTTAAATACTGATCCTATTATATTGAAACATGTTTACAATATGGTCTATGTGTTAATGGCAAAATACAGAGTTTAATTACTGTGTTTTTGAAATTCCGGAAATATTTCTTTCGGGAGAGAAATTTCTCAGATATAAGAAATATTTCCCGAATTCAGAACTTGTTATCATATCAGAGCAATTTCTCTTCCTCGGGAAATACTTCCCGTATTTTAAAATCAATGGTTATTAAACTATAAATTACATGTTTTGTGATGAAATACAAGAAAAAAACTTGCTTTTAATTAATTTTCTTTCTTTCATTCGTTCATCTTTAGACGTTGGGTTGTAAACCTTCGCCTCTCACCGCTGCGGGTTCGAATCCCACTGGAAGCTCGACTTGTAAGTGAGGAAGTGTCGATTATTACGGATGACGGGAGGTGTACAGTACTGATTCTACCCAGGAAAAGTGGATGGTCTGCCTCCACCACAAAAAATCTACCATCATATATAACCTTACATGTGTTGAAAATGCCGTAAAACACCATACAAATACAAATCAAGTAATACGGCAGTGATACATAATTGTGTGACGTCACAGAGCAAAAACAAAGTCTAGTAAGTTACTTGCATTTGTAAACAGACAGGAGACGGTCAAGTTTAACTTGACAATTTATTATTTGTTTTTGACTTAGTTTTAAATATTGTTGTTCTTCTTCTTATTATATATTTATTTACATTATAATATACATTTTTAATTTAACTTAATTCATTTTTGGTATTTAATGTTGTTGTTGTTGTTGTTGTTGCTGATCTATTTTTAGATTTCTTGGTTTTGTTTTGAATTTATATAACAAATTGGGTCAAAACAAGTTGTTCCAGATTTCCGGCTACTGAGAAATATCTCACAATGGGAGTAATATGACATCTACTGACCTTTCAGGCCAGCAGAATTAAAATGAAAAACAAACTCATTATATTCTAAAGAAATATGTTATTTTCCAGTACATAAAATATTATATCAGAAGAAAAATGAACGCAGCATACACAGAAAAATCAATGGTAAAATATATCAAATCTGAGTGCCAAGAAACACGTCAAACTGTTGTACATTTTCCAGAAAAGGTCATTGCGTTTAAATTCTTTTAAGTCATTTTGTTACTAAAAGTGGGACATAATCAATTTTTGTAATATATTAGTTGTTATGTATCAGTTCCACAAAATAACCTTATCAAGACATATTAAAGGACAATAACAAATATGGAAATAATGAGCCGCCAATGTAATTTTACAGTAAAATATAACACATCATTTACGACGGAAATGGTAAGCATAGCGTAAAGGAAACGGAAGCAAAGCCAGGTATAAATATTATGACTATTAACACACATTAAAACAAAATTGCATTTAAACAAACATACACAATCAATCGATTAAAAACGGTCACAGCTTGTAGTATAGATGCTTAGATATATAATACGATTTATAAAACGACATGTCTAATACAAACAATGTTTCTAGCGGGGTTATACTTCACAGTTCAAACCCTGCCAGGGCTTGAATAGCATACGGTCGTTGGTATCGAGGACACTCTAGATATTTAAAACACAGTATAAACCCGCTTGAACAATATTGTTTCTTAAATGGTAAAATGTTAAAAGAAACGCCATTATTTTTTTCCTACTTACACTGTGTCATTCGCAACATCTCGATCACTTTTTTGAAGCATATAGAATGTTTCCATATCGGTTACGTCATACTAGCATGGGTCGCCTTAGATTCCCGAAAACAGGAATTTGCACGCATTCAAAATCAAAGTTATTATCAATTGATTTCCGGCTAACAAAGAGTGCGTTTGATTTGAACTCGTTTCGCAACTACATTCGAACACGATTGACACAGCGTGAGTAGTTATAATGTATTTTCAAACTATTTTTCTTAAAAATCTAACATATAAAATCACATCTTATAATAAATTATCATAACTATATAACAGAGTGCGTATGATTTGCTTGTTGTACTCACAAACATTCAGTTTACGAAAATAGGGATAAAAATCGTCATACAAATAATTTGTTTTTAAATAAACGTCACAAGAAAACGAAAATTTAACGATACTTTGAGTCAAGGCAATGGGACATGCCACTGGTGTAATTAATTTCTTTAAAAGACCGATGAATACCTTTCATTAGACAATTTATTTCACTGAAAACAGTATATTTATCAACAGATTTTTCTTTTCACTAGTACGTATGCCATTGAATTGGCTGCAAAGTAAATGCACAATAAGTAGACATGAATTCAATTTTTGTCATGGCATTGGTGTAAGTGATCAAATTCATTTTCGGTCTAGAAATATAGAAAAACACTTATATTTCTGAACTGCAAAGGTATATATAAACATAGAACAGAAAATGTAGCATTCAATGACCACAGTCAACCAAACACACGCATAGAAACAAACAACAATTACACGGGTAAATAAATGGCCAGGCATATGCCATCACAAATAATAAATGGCCAGGCATATGCCATCACAAAAAATAAATGGCCAGGCATATGCCATCACAAATAATAAATGGCCAGGCATATGTCATCACAAATAATAAATGGCCAGGCATATGCCATCACACATAATAAATGGCCAGGCATATGCCATCACAAATAATAAATGGCCAGGCATATGCCATCACAAATAGTAAATGGCCAGGCATATGCCATCACAAATAATAAATGGCCAGGCATATGCCATCACAAATAATAAATGGCCAGGCATATGCCATCACAAATAATAAATGGCCAGGCATATATCATCACAAATAATAAATGGCCAGGCATATGCCATCACAAATAATCACAAATAATAAATGGCCAGGCATATGCCATCACAAATAATAAATGGCCAGGCATATGCCATCACAAATAATAAATGGCCAGGCATATGTCATCACAAATAATAAATGGCCAGGCATATGCCATCACAAATAATCACAAATAATAAATGGCCAGGCATATGCAATCAAAAATAATAAATGGCCAGGCATATGCCATCACAAATAATAAAGATAAGTCGGATATTCAATAGTTTCATGTTTTATGTGTTCACTAAGTAAAACGTGAAATGAACTATTTCGGTAAAACATATGCCTTAAATCGAGAAGGTTGATCCAGAAGGATCCAAAAGGAAAATTTCTTCGAGTATACCGTTTAGAGAGACTGTCATCAATCCGAATGGATGTTACTTATGTTACGAATTATTAAGTTGCTATATATTGTTTGGTTTAAACATATTTTATTTCAAAGATAACGCATTACACAAATGCTACATACTATAGGTAAATTTATTGGAACGAAAGCAAAATGTCACATGGGGACAATGATGTACATGCATATCAATGTTCATAGCGGATAACTTAAATATGTTTTCAATGCAAAACAAGTTATAGATGATTATATATATATAAAAAATGAAGAAGAAAGAAAAACTTGACCTTTGGGAATAATATAATTAAAAAATATGCTAGAGAAAGAGAGAATAATAAGTTAATTGTATATAATTAAAATAGATAATTTGGGCACTTGGACACACTGGACACTACCCCTCGTGTTGCGAGGACTGACTGCGCAACACATCGAGTTTGACAATGAATCCAGTCTCATTAAACTACTCCCTAAATGTAAATTAAAATATTTTGCTTGCTAAAATATACTTATGGACAGCTTCAACTATAGATGCATTTATTTCGTAAGACACCGTTGGTAATCCAAATAGTATTATGTGCATAGCGGTGAAATTGAGTTTAACAGATCAGCGCGTATATGGTTGTAAACAGGGCAAAATAAAAAGAAGAGTTGGCTGTTTTCTATAATTCCTCACGTGCAAAATGGTGAGTCAACTATATTTTTGAGAAAAAGATGATGGTTTAGAGAACTACGATAGTACGTAGGCGAGCATGGATACTTCGTTCGCGTCTGTTTCCTAGATAGTAATATTTAGGAATCTGGACAACATCCTGGTTTAAATGATGCTTAAAAGAAACAGCTGAAACTGCATTTCGTGTGTTCATTGGCAATTTATTCCATTCGCGAGTGACAGAGGGAATTAATGAGTTACCGTACAGATTGGTACGAAAAGCAATTACCTGGTAGTCGTTGGCGTTTCTTAGGCTATAATTTGAGGTCGTGCTAACTAGAGGAGGGACTAAGGCAGAGAGATAGGGTGGCGTTATTTATAAAAATGCACGAGTTTGTGTTTAGATCTACAGGTCTGAAGTGATTCCCAATCTACTTCATTATAAATAGCCTGTAGAGATATTAATTTATTAGTTCTAGTTGCTATACGAGCCGCTTCATTTTGTATTCTGTCAAGTTATCCCAAAAGACATCTGCATAAGAGTGGTCTAATAAACGAAAGGTACACAACTTTCAAAGATTTCCTACTAAGACGATGTTTAAGACTTCTCATTATGTTTATTCTAGACCCGGCTATTTGTTTATAGCGTTTGAACATCCAGTTACAATTTGTTAAAGCGATAGAGCTATATATTTATTAAACGTTAGCATACGTTAATATCTATATACAGAGTATATGTCTGTTTTCAAATGAATGATTTTTCATTGAAAATGTTATACTTTTTATATGACTGTGTTCTTTGAATGCTACATTTGTATAATCTATGTTTACATCTTAAGGAGCGCGAAAACAGTATTAATGGAAAGAGTTCATACGTTGAGATATACTCGGAAATACACTATTTACTACTAAGCATAAACTAAAAACTAAATGTGTTCATGCTGCTAACACTTTGGAGTTTATTATGAACTACTTATGTTTAGAATGCAACAACAAACGAGCGTTTCTGTCTGAAAGGCACAGTTTAAAAACACAGTAAATCAAATGCTATCGGTGCTATATTGTTGTTTTATTTCGCCTGACACCAACCTGGGCATGATGATGCATTGCACAATACTGCTGACAACCTGTTGGCAAATGTATGACAATTATTAAAGATAGAGTAGACTCCGAACTCCCTCTCGTAATTTTCTGTACATCCTTTGATGCAGTCCACACTCAAACTGCTATAGCCTGCCGTTGAACCTTCCCTTTCCCATGCACATACGCCATTTCCTGCCGGAGAAGTATCATAAGTAGTTCTATGCGGACCTAGAATTTCGAAGTAGTAACCTCGATAGTTTATCCATCTGTGGACTAGGGCTATTTCCGATCTCCTTGGTGTTGATCTCTTACCTCTCTTACCCCAAGAAATCATGCATGCAAGATTTGATTTACCAAAATAATACGGGTAACCGCTCGAGGAATCTGCAAAATAACCCATAACAATTTACAGGCCTATGTTCAACAGTATGTTAAACTAGTTCATCAAATGAATTAAAACAGTTTTTCGCTTTTTTTTTTCAAAAATATAAAACTTGAGTTGTTATTCGTTCTAAGTTTGCCTGTTGAATATTTATATTTACACATACTTCAACTATTGCAATCCTCTAGGTATGTCAATAGTCTTTGCTTTACGAAGCTTTAATAATTGATAGATGTGGAGCGCTTATGTCTAGTGGTAGAGCGTTGGACCCGTGATCGAAAAGTCGAGGGTTCGATCCCCGCCATCGCCATATGCGTTGTGTCCCTGAGCAAGACACTTTATCTGTATTTGCTTAGTACAGTTTCTACCCAAGAAGACATCGAGAGTGATTCAAATAAGTTCATAGAGCTTTCGTTACAATCGATGTAAAACAAATAATGTTAAGGACACATTTCCCAACTCTACTTGGTCATTGAAAAAGCATGGGAAGCTTGAATATTTACAGCCAGCACGCTTCATGGCTGATCAACTCAGGTATATAAATTGAGGCCCGCTCTTAGTTTTTTATTTGTATAGCATTGCTATATTGAGGGTAAGAATAGCTTAACAACACTTTGTAATTTACTTTAATGAAGAAATATATGTTCATAATTTAGCTTTTGAATACAAACATTATATATAGGGTCCTATAGAAACCACAGCGTCCGAACGCAATGGCATCGTAGGGCCGCAAAACATATCTGGTATTTCTTAATTGTTTTTAGACCAAAAATCAGAGCACAACACAATAAATATACAACATTCTTTAATGTGTTATTATGTGTACTGGTCACAAATGCTTTACTGGGTGGGCCTCATAATCTGAAGAAAAATTGAATACCACACTTTGCTCATGAAACTGTATGGCTAACAGTGATTTACAGTTACCTATAGAAATTCTCACTCCCCCCCCCACCCCTCCCCCAGCCCCCACCACAACCCCTCTATATATAGTGGTACATTTTCAATTTCTTTTGTTTTCTTACTTAATTTTCGATTCGGTGGTTGCACTGCTCAGGTCGATAAAAGGCTCTGGGTATTGTTTAACCACTCATAGGATATGTTGTCTGTTTTTTAATTTAGTCTTTTGGCTGTTACTTGTGATACGCAGGCTTCATAACCGGTGCTCCCAACTAAATTCCTTTTTGTTTGTTTCGCTCTTCGGGGCATACCATTTTATTAGATCCTGGGACCATACGCCGCTGGATATAGGGGATGAAATAAAGATACAAATTTGCTATATCCACCGCCATATGCTTGCCATCTTCGGGATGGTTAAAAATCTGTACTATTGATTTTTATGAATATTGAGTTCTGCTCAACCCGGGGCTAGAAGGCGTGAGCGGTAGCTAGCATATTTCACTGCCGCTCATGAACAGTATCAATCAATCCGAGACTGCAATATTTCGTGTATGTCGTGCTCGGCCGTTTCCAAAGGTCCATTATCGTACTCTTTTTTACGATAATAAACATCTGAAACAGTTTTTCGAAGTTAATGGTAACAGTAGCCCCAGTAGCCCTGATTTAGAAGCCTTTTTGCAAAAGTTGCGAATGTTAAAAAAACTCAATTCGACTATTAGCTCTAGATGCGTTATTGAAAGAAGTTAACATGGGAGAAGGGGGTTTAATATTCGTATATTAATTGTTAAAAGAAAACAAACTGTTATATTTTAAAAACAAATACGAACAAAAAATAACTATGTTACATTAACGGAAGGAAAACAGTTATATTTAAAACAAAATACGAACCACTGCATGACGAATCTCGTCTGCCATATGCTTCTGCATCCATCACCAGCAAGGCTATAACCGACAACGCCAACTACAAAACGTATGGCTCATTCATTAATAAACCAAATTTATAACAAACGAATTTAAAATACAGCAATTGTGTAACAACTGGTTACGCGCTCTTGTATTTACAAAACTGCGTTGCATGCACACATTTTATTCATACTAATAATGAAGTGTTTTTTTTATTTAATAATATGTGTAAGTATAATTTTATCTGCTAAAAACGGAAGAAACCGCAAAGGTAATTCAACCTTATAAATTATAAAATTCACCGAATTTATTTTAAACAAACATTTTGCCCAACTAAAATAAACAAATGGCCTGAATAGTAAACTAATGCAAAAGGGTAGATATGTTTGTATACTTTTTGTGCTCTGATGGTTTGATATTTAGTGGGTTTTTTATGCGTATTTGACCGTTCAATTTGTTTATTCTTCGGAAATCAAACAAAGTTATAGAAAATTTTGCATGCAAGAATACTGACTTAGTTTACACCTAGTCGTATGACTAAATATGATTGCTATTTTGCAGTCACAGATTCAACAAAATCAGAAAGAACCATTCTCCTGGCGACTTGTTTCGCATATTGCAGGGTACCATCTCATATTGCAGGGTACCATCTCATATTGCAGGGTACCATTGATCTATTTCAAACGTAATATCATATGTCCACGCATAATCGTCTAACGAATTTTGAATTTCCCTATTGGCATATTGTTCTTTATAAAACCGAATAATGCGAATGTATTTCAATTTCATTTTCCCAGCAGTACTTACTGTTATAGTGCGAAAAGTTCAGAAAATGTGTAAAGAACATTAGTTTTTTCAGCGTTGGTTAAAACGTATTCCAAAGTTATTTAAAATAGTATGAGCATTAATTTGAAAGTTATACAATATATGATTATCACCTACAGAAATAAATTTAATACATATATGTATTATCATATGTATATATGTGAACTTTTAGTCTTGTAATGATATAGGACATATGTGAGGTCCTACGTCATACAAGAGGCATTCAAAAAGTTTTGAGACTGGCCTCGTAAAATAAAACATAACATGTTTATGGAAAAATATTCTACTTTAATCCTTCAAAGTGTTCTACTTAACAAGAATACATCTTTTTTAAACAAGATATCCATGACCATCAAGCCGCAGAGTAGTCTCCCCTTGGTATACCCTTCAGACACTGATGTACCGCTCTGCCAATGGCACTTCTCGAGTTATAACGACGTCCAGCGAGCATCTTTTTCAGCTTTAGAAACAGAAAACAGTCACACGGACTAAGATCCAGCGAGTATGGTGTGTGTTGAAGCTGTATAACATGTTCATCTCGGAGAAATTGCTGTACTATTGCACCTTTATGGGAAGATGCATTGTCATGTATGAGATGTATGCCCTTTAAAGGGAGTACATCAGGCTTTTCATGGGGGTCTAAGTGTCCGACTTAAAACTGACAAATATTAACATTTTCTATTCTACATGGCCAAAGCATAATGAATTAGCCTAAAAATTATCCTTGTTTTGCAAAGAAATTGATTCAGCACAGTAATATGTGCTATCCTAGGTGACGCACCATGGCTAATTTCAGCATTTTACGTCTGATTCCGTCCTAGCTATGCTATATGGTGTATTCAAAGTTTAGACATTAACAACATGGTTCTAACAGCATATTTTGATAGATATAAGTGTTTTATCATGAAATGGAACATTTTTATAATTAAAGATGTTTCTAGAAAAATCCTGATGTACCCCCTTTAAACCAGTCCTTAGACGAAGTTTAACATAGTGATTTTCACTGATTTTAAGACCTTGTCCCTATAAAACTTTCCCGTAACATATTTTCCTGGAGCACTAGGTATCTGCACAATTGGACCCTTTGAATTGAAGAAAATAGTGTAGAGAATCTTCACACTTTTTTTCTTTTTGGCCATTAAGAGTCTTTCTTGCCCTTCTCTCAGCCATTGTTTATTAATAATCCATCGTTGAGGTTCAAAATAATATATCCATGTCTCATGACCAGTTATGAGCTCATTTAACCTCCTTTATTCGGCAGTTCGATGTTTTTTCAAGAGTTTTTTGCAACATTTCACTCGTTGTGCACTTTGCTCTTTGGTCAATAGATAAGGTACTCACCATGCACATACCTTGTTTAATTTTAAACGCTTCATTAAAATCTCATGAACACTTCCCGTTGATATGCCCACTGACGCAGCTATCTCAGAAACAGTATATCTTGAATCTTCCTTCACCACAGCCTCAACAGCTGCAATGTTTCTTGAGGACAATGAAGCTTTGGTCTTCCGACACGGTCAAGGTCTTTGACGTTGGATGTTACCTCTTTAAATACTTTTAACCACCTTTAAACTGTGGCTTTCGAAACAGAAGAATGCCCATAAATGCTTTTAAATTCATGAATGTTTTGTTTCCCAGATATATTTAAAGCGCTACGCATTTTTATATAAGTCCTAATTTCCGCTTTTTCCACTGGTTACATTTTTACTACAGAACATGGCAGTGTATATGAGTAAGCTCTTTTCAAAACCGTATAACACTATACTCCCTTGGCGAATTGTGATAAAATTTACAGCATACATTGCTGTTGAAAATACCTACAAAAAGCACGTAAAAATCGTGCATATATCTGACATAATTTCTATGGAAGCACATTAGTCTCAAAACTTTTTGAATGCCCTTCGTATAACACACCATTAAACTAAACATATAATTAATATTATTTTGTAAATACATATCTGCCGCCACAAAGTCTACCAAACTTAAACGATGGAATGAAACATCTTACCATAAGAGCACACTTCATGTTTAAACAGTCACACCCAGCAAATCCTAGTGTATCAGTGAAAACGAAACTGAAGTTATGAAATGCTTTGCTTCTGACGTCTTTATATACTGTCTTCTAACATGATGTGGTCCAGTAAAACACAGACTATGGAGGAAACGGATGCAAAAAATAATCGCTTAAAGTGATACAGTCTTGACATTTTTAAATCGTTGGTCAAGTATGTCTAAATGTAGAAATATTCTCGACCTACTTCCGACTTGTTTTCTTTAATATAGAAGGTCATCCTTATTTCGTTGGTTATGTGAAAAGTAAAAAGTAAGACACATGTTCAGGGGCGAAGCTTGGCTGAATATGATGTGTAGGCCGAGTTCTACTGAGGGTCCGGGGGCATGCTCCCCCACACACCGGAAATTTGTTTTCAGCTAGACTGTCGGAAGTGCGTGTTGGCGTATATTTCGTACCGGTGAATATGTCCTTACTTTTTACCATAAATTATATATCTTATAACTAAAAAGAAGCTGAAAACATTTAAAGTAATTTAATGTTATTTATATTAACACAAAGTATTAGTATACAGTACCCCCCCCCCCCCACCACACACACACACACGAAGTACTAGTATACAGTTCCCCCAATCCGCACACCCCTCCCCCACCCCACCCCTCTAGGCCTCCCATTTTTATTGCATTTTTGGCATTTTCAGTGACCTTTCTTTACTATAGATTCTGACGTAACAGAAAAAGTTACTGGTGGATAAAATGTACAGAATTTAAATTTAGTATAGCTGCTAAGACAACAAATTTAAGAAAAAATATGAAGGTAAATATACTGCTCCTCACAATCCCCAAAACAAACCACCATCTTTTGTTACTTAAACTTTGCATCCTAATAAATCCTAAAAAAACAGCACACTTTTCAGATTCGAATTTCTGTGAGATGCATTCTGTACGCTATCATGAATTCTTCTTGTTTGAGGCTAATTACAATTTCCATGCTTTATGGCTATATTATTAATTATAGTGGATTAACTCATGTGACTGTGTTTTTAAAAGAGGTTTCAGTTCTATGTAATGAACATAGTAGGTAAACATAATCATTTACCTATTTACATGTTTAAATGTTTAATGGTAATTGTGGTTTATGTTAAGGTTTACTCTTTCAATTTTTAAATATATGAAACAGTCTTTAACCCTTGAAATTTAAGGGGAAATACATAACGGACCTATGCATAATCAAAAATCAAGTACATTGTCAAGAGAGTGCCCTGAATAACGTCATTTTACTTTGAACAGATGTTTTTAGGTGGTAAAGTTTTAAGATAAATGAGATGAAAGAAAGACAATTCCTATCAGAACCGGGAACCCACGCTCGTTAGAGATCTGCAGCTATAAGAATTACATGGTCTTCCCCGGTGAGATACAGAGGACTTAAATTGGGGTGGGGTGGGGCTGGGGGAGGGGGAGGGGGTGAATAATTTATTGGACTTTTGGTTTCCGATGTAGTTATTACAATTCTATTGGTGATAGATCAGGATTTCAGAGTGAGCAATTATTCATAATCACTAACCATTTATAACTAACTCGGAACACAACAATAACCAACTGTGAATATATCGTTGAGTCATGACGTCCATACCTCTATTAATTTTGTCATGACGTCCATACCTCTATTAATTTTGTCATAGGCGTACTGTATAGCCTTTTACAACGCATCCCACTGCAGAACTTGACAAGTTGTTGTTGGTTTAAAATTCCCAGAAGAGCCAAGCCCTGCAATTTGAAACAATAATATATATATATATGTATATATATATATATATATATATTATATTACCTTTGCCATGTTGCTTTTTTTTTCCACTCATGTTTAAATACAATATTCAAACACTATCTGTCCGAACATGTGGTGCTTCCCTTAAACGCCGCTGAAGTTAAAATGAAACCTCATATCAACGTAGACTTTCTGAGCATCCGTCTTTTACACTACAGATGTATTCTAAAGCAAAGAACCCCATCTTTTTTAATTAAACGTTGCAAAAATGCATTGTCTTTTGTCTCAAAGTCCATGAGCTTTCAGGTGGAAATGACAGAGGTATTATATCTTGATACGTTCAATAGCGAGAAATATGTAGATTAAAATCATACCGTTTTAAAAAGTAAGAAATAGTTTAGTTAACTGATGGGTTCGATTATAAGGACACTCTTTACTAGATGGTAGGCATGTCTTTGTTTTACTACTTGGTATTCGCAAGAACACGAAAAGAACCACACTAATATAACTTTCAAATCATTTGTCATTCCTTTAAAAGGACACAGGTCAATCTTCAGTTTTATATCAAGCATTAAAATTAGCACCTCGATTTTATTAATCTTGTGTGATTTTGAAGTTAAAACTTTTTGCATATAATTAAATAAAAAACTGAGATGTCAATGGTCTTCGTTATTCTATACAGTATTAGTGCAATATAGTATATAGTTAGCAATATGTAAAAATAAAATGCATTGACATATTCTAATAATTGATATTAACGATTGACAAAATTAAAGTTATAGGGGGAAACTAACGGGATGCCGTGAGTTTTTATAAAAAAAACATCAAGCTTGCCATGTGTCCCATCAAGTAAAGGAGAAAAAAAAATATTCCGAGAAGTGTCCGATATTTCAGAGAAACATATCATTGAGGCGCGTAAGCTGACTTGTAATTGCCACAGTATTGTTGTTTGAGACGTGTGACGAACGTAGAAAGTAAATTCATTTTTTTGCAAACAGTTCCAATTTAATTTCATTTGTGTTGTATTGCATAGTAGTTGCAACATGTTCACATTTGATATTTTCCAGAATCCTCTCTGGATCAATATCGCATGGCCAATCAACCGACTGACGTTGTGTTTCCGAAATAAATTTAAATTAAATTGTCAAATTCACTGTCATATTTCTCACTAACAACTTAATTTTCATACAAATCAATGTCTGCTTCAAATGTCAATAGTACTTGTGCTGTGAAATGGGCTGTGTCTACCAAATCTTGCTCGGAACTACAATTTAAATATCGAATTGGTTTATTTCCAAATGTGCAATTTTTTTTTACTTCACCTATTTAGGTTTCTATAACCAGTTTATTTAACAACCCATGTCAGTAGTGCCTATGGCATGATTTACAGGGCTTCAATTTAAAAGTGTAATCAAACGTTTTGCTACTTGCTACAGCTTTTTTCTGGTATAATGTATTTTTCAATGGACAATTTATAAATAAAACTATACATTTTACATAATTTACTTCCAGTAATAAACAGTTTCTATATTTTCAGTACACAGTTTATATTTTACATATAGTTATTGCCTGTGTTTTAAATGTGAACTGACATTTTGAAAAAAACAACTGGCAAAATGTCAGTAAACATCTTAAATGTGAGCCCTGATTTAATTCCTATCACACACACACATATATATATATATATATATATATATATATATATATAAGAATTCGTTTAAAAAAAGCAACATGCTGAAATTATGGCTTCTAATGTGACTTTAAATAAATTTGCTATTTCATATATATTTTACATTATTCGGCATGTTAAGTTCTTTACTTTTACAATGAAGTACTTTGTTCATGAACTCGAGTTGTTGCATTATTTACAATAATTATTTCTATCATCGTATACATCTCAATAACCCTCACCCACCTACCACTCACCTAATAAAGGCCCCACCTCCCACTAATTTCTATTCTAGATAAACGATCTGACAGGTAGTCTATATGATTAATAGTCTCACATACAATTTAAGCATTTTATAGAGATAATGTCTTTTTTGTTTTAGCATGTCTTTTTTTTTAACACAGAAATGGCTAGAATTGTTTTTATTTTGTTAAAAGCTAAATACAAAGTTGGGTTTCTCGTTAAAATGGCGTCATTATTCTAAAAAAAAAATACTTGTAAAATGCGAGCTCCCAGGATGTTTAAACAGAGCTATACGGTATTTTAGAAAAGTGGTGATTTATACATGCATCAATACAACACAAATACATTCCTTACAATGCATTTGAGAAAGTATAGCGGGTAACTAAATATTAGTTATGCACTGGACTACATTGGACTACACTTATAAAGCGCAATTCGGACAAAAAGCGCCGTTTTTTTAAAAAAAAGTCTGCGGACAAAAATGGTAATTCGGACAAAAAGCACCGTTTGTCTACATTTTTTTATGAACAAAAAGGTCGCGGACAAAAAGTGCCGAGCGGACAAAAAGCTCCGGCATGCACAAACGAGGAAACTCAGTTGGACAAGGTCCAATCTTCCCTAAAGTCCTCAAAAGTAAAATAATACAAAACAGTCAATAACATTTTTAAAACACATTTACAAATCCAAAATATCACAAAATAGTCAAAAACAATGGTCCGTGCATTCACTGGAATAGATTGACAGGCTGAAAAAAGTAATACACAATGCAAAAAAGCATATATAGTTCTGCAAGCTTTGTTCGGACAAAAAGAGACACTTTTCTAAAACATCTGCGGACAAAAAACGCAATTCGGACAAAAAGCGTAATGTGGACAAAAAGCGACGCTTGTCTACAATATTTTATGAGCAAAAAAGTCGCGGACAAAAAGCGCCGAGCGGACAAAAAGCGCCGACACATCGGTTCAAATTCAACTACATATACAAGCCAGTGGCCATATTGTTTTGGGGTATGGTGTTTATGATGGACATTTCCCATGTAGTCAAGAACATAAGTAACAACACCCTGAAGAGTGGTGTAACCAAACAGTCAACACGGATTCTTACCTTAAGTAATAGAGTTACAATTCAATGGCACATGTTTATCGATTGCTACAACTGGGACAAGACCAATGCCCTGCAACTGCACAGGAAGCTAACCAATGAACATGTATAGCCTTCCAATCAAGCAAAAAATGAGAAATCACCTTGCTGAAGACATTCTGGATAGTGAAATGTTGCATGTGATGTTGCAGTATCAACACTATTTAGGGGATAAGGGTTCAGTTTTTAATGGAGTAATTGAATTATTAAAAAACACATCTAAACTCATACAGATATTTCGAGACATGAGACCAGTAAAACTGCGTCACTAGCAGAGTTGCTGTTAATCGCTGATTGGTTTGAGAACTGGAAAAGTTGCACACCACTCAGTAATGACTCTCTTCCAAAAATAACAGAGCAAAAATGATAATGTCTCTCCAATGTCATGAAGACATCCAATAATGTATTATATGGTTTGTAGAATTGTGTAAAATGGTAAAACCTAGTATACATAACCCCAGGAATAGTAGACTCAGACGTCAATGAGAATACCTTCAATCAGCAACGGGCCACATATAATGTTGTCAATGCCAACCCCAACACCCTTCAGTATAGACGACCATTTAATAATATTTTGACTGTTCACTAAAACAAAATGCAAGAAAAATAAGTTCACAGAACAGTAGCACACGCTGTCAAATCAAGGTGATCAGAATGTAACAGGTACGTTAACAAATAATAACTTTTAAATGAAGCTCTACAGCACGTTCTGTCTTCCATAAGTTCCAGAGGAGTTTAACCACTTCAGGCTGTTGGATACACACATGAGGGATGTAGTTTAAAACTCTTCAGGCCGGTCGAGTTCTGAGCTTTACCCACTGCCACCCCCAGTTGTCCTGTTTAAAATACCTTTGCCCACTAAATTGTATAAAAATATTTTTTTTACTTTACATACAATTAAAATCCTGTACATTTCATATATGCAAATGAGATTAAGAATACGAATTGTCATTTTTAATAATCTCCCTGTTATTAAATATTAACATTTATTAGCACAATCATTGATAACTTTGTTAATCATGTTAATGATCCTTTACTTCAGTTTAAACTAAATATTTGTTCATATAAAGTGTAAATTAAATTGTTCATTAAAAGAAAATACATGCATGCTGGACATTTAAACAAGCTATTGTATATAGTCAGGTGGTGAAAACATCGTCCCTCAATCGGGGCTCGAACCCAGGGTCTCTGGTTTTCCGTACCAGCGCTCTACCAACTAAGCTATCGAGGGCATACGGCTATGAATCGATTATTCACCCTTTACCTGTACCCGGTTACATACACTCCAACCAGATTGAAATTTTCCCTGAATTTCTAGTGGAGTTAACTCCAGGCCGGCTGTCAGACTTATTTTCATACTGTTTCATGCTAACAGACACGGTCCTGGTTCCCGGACAAGCCCCCAAATATAACAGGTGGTGAAACAATCGTTCCTCAACCTGGACTCAAACCCAGGGTCTCTGGTTTACCGTAACAGTGCTCTAACCACTGAGCTGTCAAGGACATATGGTTAGCTGTCGATAATTCTTCGTAAAATTCTTCTAAACAGGGTTGTATGAATTATTCGCGCCTAATCGTAAGGTTTGTGAAGATTCTGCCCCAGAGAAAATTGAAGACCACGACCTTCTGGTCCTCAGACCGGAGCTCTACTCCTAGACACATTTTGGTGTCGAGCTGTACCCTAGACCACGATGCTCCTGTGTATGCAATAAAAGATAATAACACAATCTACCTGTCATGGGTCAAGCCTTGCGACTTATGAATCGTAATGGCAAATGCCAGCTTCAATGAATAATGTTCCCTTACTGCCACTTCCATGTTTCTGGATGGACTGATTATGATATAACATCAATATATAAGAAATTGAATTCAAAGCATAATTTCTATTATCTCTTAAATTTAATACTATGTGCTGAACTTGAAAGTTTTTAACAAAAAATGAGATATATTATATGTTCATATTTATTGAATAATTGTACTTTTATTGAATAAACCTTTTATTTATTTGGGAATCTAACAAAAGTCCTTCATGTCTAGAGTCTGGCATTTTACCACTATACCACTAGGATGCTTCCTAGTGTTATTAACAGTAGAGATGTTTAATAAAAAGTACATGAATTACTTGTTTACACCTTTTTTATTTTGTTTAATGATTTATAGATGTAAATAGAATTATTTGTTATACCTGAAAAGCGAATTTTCTCCATGGGAACCTTGAGATTTAAAGTCTTGAACTCGATGATTGGTCCATCCTCTGTCATTGCGCTCAATTCTCCTCGAAGGCCATTCACTAACTTGTCAGACAGATTGCTCATTAAAATAACATGTGCACCCACCTTCAATCGCAAAATGCGTGGCACTGATATATTTCTGAAATAGGATTTTTCACCTACGTTACTAGCATTAAATTCATATAGTTCCCAAGGAAAAGCAATGATGTGTGAGCGGTTGTAGTCACCAACCTGCTCATTCCTAGAGAATAATTTAACACATTCATTGTCAACTGTCGCTGGCAATGGACGTTGCAAAGTGTCAATACATGCTGATGTTTTTAAAGACACATTACCATCCGCCACTTCATGACTTGCTCTATTAAGTTCACCTCTTTCTGTCTAACAACTGTTGACAGTGTGGCTCTATGTGGCAGTAGCCTAAACCATGGTGTTCACGTTCAAAACAAAAGTCGAAGACATCACCATACAATGTATTTGGTACTGGAGGCAACTGTCTAAAGACTCCAGATATCGCTAGCTGGATACCACCAAATGGCAATTCACTGTTTTTGATTTTCAGAACTTCATGCAAACATTCACAGAAGCGCTTGCCCATTATCGAACAATCATAGACTACTAAAAAAATCTGTATTCAGTATACTCGATAGCAGTATGCTCGATAACATGTCTGATATCGGAAACTACGAACCGACCATCACCAATACCGGACCATCGATGCATAACCATTGCCTCTGAATACAAACAGCATGCAATCCCATCGGTTGCTGTCACTGCCATCGTCTTATTCTCCTTTTTAACTGTTTAATGGTATATGATTGACCAGTTCCAGCAGCTCCCAACAAACACAAGTTATGACCGTCGATCACACATTTCAAAGCCTGGTTTTACTATTTACGATTAGTGAATATTGAATGCACAACTTAATGACGCAACCGCGGGATATTGGTTCCGCTGGCTCTAAGCGTTTGTAGTCATCCTATTGGCGAGTAGGGAACCCCGGATTGACAAATGGCTATTATATTCTGTTCTATACTGGAGAAAAATTTCCGGGTCACCGAAGAAATTTAAACGCATTTGCACGTGAAATTTTTTCGAAATATTAGCCGTTATGACTACCAGATGTCGGATTGATTTTTCTGATGATCGATATGTGTAATTATACGTTATTTCTGATTGAATATGTTTATGCAGGTTGAACGGTGTATAGTTGTGTTTCACAGGTGAATGACGGTGACATTGGGACCGGTCATATCTCCGTCGAGTAAGCTGTTGCTTCACTTCTCGACATACTGGGTAGAAAATTCCATCGAGTTAAGTTGATTTAGTTACTGTATCTATGAAGAGCTATCCCTCCTGCAAGATTTGAGCAAATCGTCCAAGAATTGACCGCGTATTCGACCGTGAACAAAGTGAAGTCAGCGTTGGGGTGGGGTGGGGGGGGTGGTGGGGGTTGGGGGGGCTGTGGTCTTGTCGTACCGTTAATGGTCTATTCTCCTGTTGCTCTGGCTTCTGCATGTCCTTGAGTACTTGCTTGGTTGTCTTTCTAGGCTTTCGTTTTTATATTCATGCATGCATGATCGTCTTTGTTTATATAACCTATTAATGCTATCTCTGTGCTGCACTTATATTGCCTATTAATGATATCTCTGTGCTATACTTATATTGCCTATTAATGCTAACTTTGTGCTATACTTATATTGCCTATTAATGCTAACTTTGTGTTAAACTCATATTGCCTATTAATGATATCTTTGTGCTATACTTATATTGCCCATTAATGCTAACTTTGTGCTATACCTTTCTTGCCTATTAATGCTAACTTTGTGTTATACTCATATTGCCTATTAATGCTATCTCTGTGCTATACATATATTGCCTATTAATGCTAACTTTGTGCTATACATGTACTTATATTGCCTATTAATGCTTACTTTGTGTTATACTCATATAACCTATTAATGCTATTTCTGTGCTATACTTATATTGCCTATTAATGCTAACTTTGTGCTTTACTTATATTGCCTATTAATGCTAACTTTGTGTTATACTCATATTGTCTATTAATGATATCTTTGTGCTATACTTATATTGCCTATTAATGCTAACTTTGTGCTATACATGTACTTATATTGCCTATTAATGCTAACTTTGTGTTATACTCATATAACCTATTAATGCTATTTCTGTGCTATACTTATATTGCCTATTAATGCTAACTTTGTGCTATACATGTACTTATATTGCCTATTAATGATATCTTTGTGCTATACTTATATTGCCTATTAATGCTAACTTTGTGCTATTCATGTACTTATATTGTCTATTAATGCTAACTTTGTGTTATACTCATATAACCTATTAATGCTATCTCTGTGCTATACTTATATTGCCTATTGATGCTAACTTTGTGCTATACTTATATTGCCTATTAATGATATCTTTGTGTTATACTCATATTGCCTATTAATGCTATCTCTGTGCTATACTTATATTGCCAATTAATGCTAACTTTGTGCTATACATGTACTTATATTGCCTATTAATGCTAACTTTGTGTTATACTCATATAACCTATTAATTCTATTTCTGTGCTATACTTATATTGCCTATTAATGCTAACTTTGTGCTATACTTATATTGCCTATTAATGCTAACTTTGTGTTATACTCATATTGCCCATTAATGATATCTTTGTGCTATACTCATATTGCCCATTAATGATATATTTGTGCTATACTCATATTGCCTATTAATGATATCTTTGTGCTATACTCATATTGCCTATTAATGCTAACTTTGTGTTATACTCATATTGCCTATTAATGCTAACTTTGTGCTATACTTATATTGCCTATTAATGATATCTTTGTGTTATACTCATATTGCCCATTAATGATATCTTTGTGCTATACTCATATTGCCCATTAATGATATCTTTGTGCTATACTCATATTGCCTATTAATGATATCTTTGTGCTATACTCATATTGCCTATTAATGCTAACTTTGTGTTATACTCATATCGCCTATTTATGATATCTTTGTTCTATACTCATATTAAACCCTATAATCCTATTTACACCCCCCACCCCCACCCCCACCCCCCCCCCCCCCCCCCCCACCCCCCCACCCCACTCACCCTTCCGTCACCAGCGACCTTTTTGCCACTGACCGTTCCAAGACAGAAGCCCTTTTGTCAGTCCGTTGGTGTTTATGCCACACACCTTGCCTCTTGTTAACCTTGCAGTTGGTGTTTATGTCACATACCTTGCCTATTATTAACCTTGCAGTAGTTGTTTGTGTCAGTGCGTGATTTGTGCTGACTGTGTGCTGTGAATGCAACATTTCCTTTTCGACTTTTATACCTGCTTTTATTGAACATAATTAATTATACGTTTCTTTTCCCTCTAATTTGTTTTTGTAATTCATTAACAATCAGTTTCAGATAAATAACTATGAAATATTCATTGTGTGTGTGGATTTTTGTATATATAAGAAGGTAAGCAATCCGTTTTTGAAAATATGGAATGAATATAACATATATTATCTCTCAGCCTTTATATCAACATATGGACATAACATTATCTCCCATCCTTTAATACCTATAGCATGTAACTGAATTGAATGTTGTTTAACGGCTCATCAACACAGTATAGGTTATTTATAGCCGCCCCAAAGAGAGAGGAAGGATACATAGGAATCCGGGAATCGTGCTCTACTCTTATTATCGAATAGATTCCTATGGTTCTTTAACGTGCTCGGAGGATAGACCGATACACGGGACCGCCCGATTAATGTCCCCATCCGACGGACGAGGCTAAGGGAAAGTGGCTTGCCCAAGAACACACCGACGAAACTCAGTGGCACCACGGAGGATTGAACTCGGGGCCTCCGGTTACAAATCCGCCGCGCTACCGACTGCGCCTCGCCAGCCCTAGCATGTAACTGTGGCAACAAAAGGAATGGGGGGAAAAACATTAACCGCTGGTTGAATTTAATTGTAGTATAAAGTGTTAATGTGAGTATTTTGGTATATACTAGCCGAATATAAATCATCTTACCACAGCGAAACATAAAGCCTCCTATTCTTCGTATATTGTGCATACAATAAAAAAAAATCTCGATTGGATAAATAGAGACATGTGTTACTGTCACTCCTGTGTGAATATTTAGTTGACTAATATGTTTTATAAATTCTTTGTTGTTAATATACGTAACTGTTTATTACAATTGCTAATTATTGTACGGTAATACGGGGGATGATTCTTTGACCCCCCATGTATCTATGACGGGGAAAATAAATGGGTTGTCTTTATTCATTAAAATGGCTGAAAAAAAGAAAGGATTGTTTATGTTTATTTTATAATAGTTTGTTCTATCTTTTAAATGTAAAATATGCATAATTACGTCAGATTTATAAACTAGCACTAAATACTTAGTTTATCCAAAGTACTAGTAGAAGAACAAAGTATTAACCTTTTCGACTGCAAAAGCAACTATTCTTTTACACATGGCGCCAAAGGTGATTTTCGTCTACTTCATCACATAGCCTTGACACATTCAATATATGACACCCAGCTTAAATTATCACAAAAATACATAAATTATTTCAAGTTGATTTTCTTACTTTATTACCAACGTGTGTTCATCATTAATCTGAGGACTGGCGTGGCGCAGTCGGTAGCGCGGCGGATTTGTAACCGGAGGCCCCGGGTTCAATCCTCCGTGGTGCCACTGAGTTTCGTCGGTGTGTTCTTAGGCAAGACACTTTTCCTTAGCCTTGAAAATAAAGGGGACGTAAACCGGGTGTATCGGGACGTAAACCGGGTGTATCGGTCTATCCTCCGAGCACGTTAAAGAACCATAGGAATCTATTCGATAATAAGAGTAGGGCACGGTTCCCGGATTCCTATGTATCCTTCCCCTCTCTCTGGGGCGGCTCTAAATAACCTATACTGTGTTGATGAGCCGTTAAACAACATTCAATTCAATTCATCATTAATCTTCAACTTTCAGCGCATCTCTCTCGGAGGTAGCTGTCCCCAGAGGTGAAGTCAGGCGGGTCCGACCCCACTAAAATATCAGAGATATGAAAATGCACATGTAAACGTTTTTGTGTTTTGTTTGTTTGTCAACAGGTCTCTTTTTTAAAGTTGCGCCCCACCATATACAACTGAGAAGTGATACATTCATGTGAACATTCGTTTTTGGTCGTCAGTTGTTTTTAAAGTTACCATCTAATCTTAAATTCTGTATCTGCCAATGACCCCAATATGGCTAAATGGAGTTATAACCAGACCATGTTTACCATCTCAACCAGATAGTGTTAAGGTCATAATTAAAATTATTTTGTTTGCTCGATTGCGGCCCGTCCAAAAATATCGGCCCGATTCCAAAAAGAAATCAGTGAAAATACGAGTTTGTTTTTAACATTGTCTTCTCACTCTCCTTCCTGGTCAAACTTGAATAGACCTTTGACAATGAAAAAACGCGCAAGTGTTTCCTCGTCATCTTTATTAATTTGGTTTAGCAATTATTTTAGATAGGCATTGTATGTACGAAGATTTTCAACGTTACAATACACACCCAGAATACTAAAATCAGCTATAATATATACAAAAGGTAGTGTTTTAAACCCAAACAAACAGTTAAACTTTAAACAACATTTACACAAGAATCTGACATTCATGGACGGAAAAAGCAGAATGTTCCTAACTGCCCATCTGAAAAGTCGGTTTGTGCAAACTAAGATATATTTAAGTGTGGCCTTGCCATAACACATACCGGTATGTACTATATTTAGGTACCAGTTGCATTGGCCTAGATAATGGCCAAGGTTGCTTCATCATTTGAATATGACACTGGCGTAGAAATCAACAAACGAATTTTTTGTTTTAACATGCCAAGGACAGATCCTAAAACCTGATATTTTTGAAAGTATATATATTTTGCCATAATAATACATTTACGCCTCTACCCCACACAATCATAAAAACGGAAAGATAGGAGAAAATGTGCCATGCTGCAGGCCCGTAGCTACACTGAGGCATACAGAAGCAGTTGCCTCGGCAAAATTCGGGAATGTTCATAATTTTACAATAACATAATATATCGATAAATAATCATTACCAAAAATTGACAAAAATATTTTTCTCAAAACTGAAATATTGTCAGGGACATGCACTAAAACGCAGGAAATCGCATGAAGAAATCACCAAAAAAAAAAAAAAACCCGGAGTGTTGGTGGGTAAGAGAGTATATGCCAGAACGGGATTTGCCTCGATTAAATTTCAGCTATGGGTCTGTGCTCCTTTAAATTAGACTATGTTTAAAACATTTAAATCACTGTTGTGTTTTGCTTGTACTTTTGTTAGAACGACATGTTTACACTTTCAAATTTTAAATGTGAAATATATTTTTGTTTTGTTTTTGTAAGCTGCTTTTTTGTATTATAAATAGCGAACATCATGTCCCCATGGCATGCCAAACATACAAGACGACTTTGCCCGACCAAAGTTTAATGTTTTATCTTAATTTTCAGAAGACAAACAAAAGAAAAGAAATCCAGCTAATATTTCCTGGTTGAAAACCAAAGTAGGAAATAGGAAACCCATATTTCAGCATGTTCAAATGGAAATATAAAAGACGAACAGGAAATGCAGCATTCAAGGTCGTGTTCGTTGGCGGACGGACTATAAACCTTAGAACTTCACACACACACACAGCATTCAAGGTCGTGTTCGTTGGCGGACGGACTATAAACCTTATTATTGTTTACTTGCATATTGTCCCGTTTAGTTTGCATTGAGCTAAGCGTGCAATATTCTACGATATTGCACGCATTGATATTGCACGGGAACTTTTGCTCGTGCTTGCTAAGAGCCGCGAAACAGAAATAAGGAACTACTTTCAAATAAAAATAACGGAATCCTTCCTATAGTGTCAACAAAAAATACGAGTTTTTTTACAACCTTTTATGGCAAAAATTGATAAAATAGTTCAAATGGTCACTCACCCACTGTTTTTAACGTTATCGAATGGTAAACAAACTTCAGAAAATCCCTTGATGTTTTTAATGACGTCATCCGACGTCGACGTCGTTTTCGTGCAAAATAATCATCCACACAAAATGAAACTGAATGGCAAATAGGAATTCCATCAAAAGCTATAAAAAATAACACAAATACAATAAAAAGTAATAGTCATACAATTAACATTGATCAAAAACAATATGAAAGTATACAATAAAAAGGTTATTGAATTTGTATGGCTAAATATTACTTGGAACTCGTTGTTTTGGCGCAGGGTCGTCCTTTGCCAAAACAACTCGTTCCAAGTAATATTTAGCCATACAAATGCAATAACCTTAGAACTACACACACACACACAGCATTCAAGGTAAAACTGTCAACCATAAACACGTACAGAAACAAACTTCGATGTAAGTAGCTTGATACATTTAGCTTCAAAACAACTTTATTTAATAACATGTATTAAATATTGAGTTATATGTTATTGTCTAATATTTCGTTTTGAACTCACTCTGAATCATTGTTCGGTTTTATTAGATTATGAGATTTACTACTAACCAATAAATATTCATGGAATGAGCAATATTTTATCACGGAACTGTTCAATAGCCTCTTCTTGCTGTAATTGTAAAGTAGCTATCCCACAAACAACAACTAAATTTTACAACATATGTCCACTGTTTCTTAACCTACTGATGATGAGGTATATATATTATTTACCTATTTTGAGAATCCTAACTCCATAGACACACTGTAAACTGCTTTAACTATCCAGGCCAAACCCCAAAACTGGAGAGTCAAATTAAGAGTTACCAACACAAAATTCATTTTACGGATATCAGTCACGAAAATCCTTGAATAAAAATAAACCTTTAATCGGCACATAGTTATAGGTTATTAGATTTGTATTGGGATATATACACAAGTTTTTTCGCATATTAATATTGCAAGACTTAAGGAGATATAAAATACATTGCGATTATATGAGGCTGAACCCCCACCCCTTTTGGTACGCATTATTCAGGGCTTTTTATGCGGTATTCAGTACGCACGAGCCTGATACGCAGTACTCGCACAACTCACTATTTAGTATTTAGTACTCATAAAATGTATATTTAAAACCAAATATGTACAAAAAAATTATAAGATGTAAATAAAGGTCTACTTTTGATAATCGGACCATTATTCATCTAGCAGATGCCGGCTGTTAGGTGTTTTAGGTCATCATTCATGTAGCAGATGCCGGCTGTTAGGTGTTTTAGGTCATCATTCAAATGAGAGTTATTGCTACTCATAATTTTTGTTGCGGCATTGGCCTTGATCCTATTTATAATCAAAAAAACGTAGGTACTGAAGATAACCTTCAACTCAAACGTCTGGATGGTGACAAAACAACAACATTCATCCCAAACACATGGATGTTGGCATTCAGACGCACTTTTAAAGCTACATACCCTATACTTAAATTTGGTCAGACGCTCTATCCACTGACATATGGGGACTTCCTGCAAACACGTTATTTTTAGTATTATTATTACGATGTAAAATAGTTAAGTATATTTAACTTAACATGTTAAAGACATTCACCAAGTGCGATATTAACTGTTTTATGTTATGGATAAACACGTTGTCTGTTTATTTGCTTTTTGTATAGTGTTTTACGTCATTTTCAACACATGTAAGATTGTATATGACGGTCGATTTGTTTGTTGTGAAGGCAGACCATCCGATTTTCCTGGGTAGAACCAGTACTGTACACCTCCCGCCATCCGTAAGAGACAACACTTCCTCACCTACAAGTCGAGTTCCCAGTGGGAATTCGAATTCGCTTGGATAAACAAAGAAAGTGCCCAACTTCACAGTGATCAGAGAGGCAAATGTTTAAAATTTAGGCCCGAAAGAGAGGAATATAAATGTACAAAATCTAGTGAAAAACAAGTATAAAGATCGAACAGGAAATGCAGCTTTCATAGAACACAGTAACCCCAAAAACACGCCAAAAGACAATCATGAATGGCAATGTTAATACGAAATAAAGGCATATGACGTCACAAATAAAAGTTGACAAAAAGTTCAAATGAAAATTGCAGGTCTAGGTTAGAATGTCTAGGTTTTGCATTAGAGGTAAAATGCCACAGTTTATACATTTATTAAATTCAAATAGATACGCTTTGTAGTGACTATTAGCATTTCATACGACTCTTGGTATATTGCCGGGCCTCGACAGTTTTTCCAAATGAAGAATATTGTATGTTATTCTTGCAAACCAAAGTGATCCAAATGTTGTATAGCAAATTATAACAAGAAATGTTTGTAAAACATATATGCCCCCCTTGAACAACCATGACACAAACATTACTGCCAAGTTGTGAGTGCCAGCTGTTTTTGAGTTATGGAAGCCAAACAATTTTTAGTGAGTCTTGACATATACATAGTGTCAGTGTGTGTGTGTGTGTGTAGTTCTAAGGTTTATAGTCCCTCCACCAACAAGCTCAATCATAGTGTATCATTGGCAGTTATCCTTATATATATGTAGGTCTTTCACATGGGTTGCTTAATTTGCATATTCTTCATCAAAATAATGTATCCCATATGTCAAAATTATTCAATAGATTGAGTTTAAAGAGTGAAACTAAATCATAAATGTATTTTTTTAATTAGAATCAAATTTAATCTTAATATTCATTCAATAAAGGGAGGTAATTTAAAAAATAATTTTAAATTAATATGGTCTTGAGGTTTAAATATAGAAACCTCACAACATACTTGTATATTAAAAACAATAGGCCCAAGAGGGCCTGTATCGTTCTACTGGATAAACCCGGGCGGGGTCCAATTTGACCCCATACTCACCATTTGAACAAACTTGGTAGAGGATCCAAAATCTGATATTAAATAAAATTAAACCTTTATCTCTTGTAGTTTTGAAATTCTTCCCTATAACTCTATGTAAAACGGAAATTAAAAAAAAAAAAATCAAAAAAAAAAAAAAAAATAATATTAAAAAAAAATAATCAAAAATCAAAAAAAAAAAAAATTAAAAAAAAAATCATAAAAATAAAAAAGAAAAAAATTAAAAAAAAAAATCATGAAAAAATAAATAAATAAAATTTCAAAAATAATAATAATTTTAAAATAAAATAAAAAAAAAAGATTTAAAAATATTGAACCCATAAAATAGTTTTAAAAAATAAGCAATTTTTAGTGATTTTTTTTCAAAAGTTATGTTACTATGGGCAACCACATTTCTTAGGCGAATCTACCTAAAAGGGGAGATGTATAACTACTCCATGAGACAAACATTCTTGCCAAGTTTGGCATTTGTATTGCCAGCTGTTCTTGAGTATCACGAAGACAAGCGATTTTTTAGTGAATTTATACAAGTTTTGTTACCATGCCACCACATTTCTTAAGCGAATCTACCCAAAAGGGGAGGTGCACAACTACAGCCTGACACAAACATTTCTGCTCGAGTTTTGGGTTTGTAGTGCTAGCTGTTCTCGAGTTATTGCGAAGACAACCAGCTGTTCTCGAGTTATTGCGAAGACAAGCGATTTTTAGTGATTTTTTACAACTTTTGTTACCATGCCAACCACATTTCTTATGCGAATCTACCCAAAAGGGGAGGTGCACAACTACACAATGACACAAACATTTCTGCCGAAGTTTTGGGATTGTAGTTCAAGCTGTCTCTAGTTAGCGCGAAGACAAAGTAGACCGACTACTGACCGACCGACCGACCGACCGACCGACGACGCGACGACGACCGACGACCGGAGCCGACGACCCGACCGCACCGACATACCGACATACCGACATACGACATTTTTATTTATATGTTTTGTTACCCTGGCAACCACATTTTCTTATGCGAATCTACCCAAAAGGGGAGGTGCACAACTAACCCCATGACACAAATATTCCTGGCAAGTTTCGAGCTTGTAGTGCCAGCTGTTCTTGAGTTCTCGCAAAAGACAAGAAGATTATGGACCGACCGACGCCTGTGCAAAGCCATATGCCCCCCTCCCCCCCCCCCCCCCCCCCACACTCCCACTTCGTTCGGGTAGGGGGCTATAATAGGCGGTTAGGTGTATTAGAAGGTTTGATGGATTCAAGATGTATCAGTTCATCGCAAAGGTAAAAATTAAGCCGTGCGTGATTTTAAAGTATATTTATCAGTTGAAACTAGGAACGTAGCTTGAACAAAACTTTATCTCGATTTTTTATTCGTAGTTAGTAAGTTTGTGCGCGAGAGTGTGCGCTAGTTATTGTGTAATACAAATTCAGTGAAATAAATGCTAAAACGTAACACCAAATAGGAGTGACAGTGTAGTGGTTATGTTCAGGCCATTACAGAGAAAATAAGTCCCCCGGTTCAAATGTATGAAGGCTATTTTACCGATACATTCATGGATGTTTGTCAACTAAATCTACTTCACTCGGGACTCGTTCATATTCGTTTGTTAGTACCATTCTAATGTATAGGATGTGTAGCTTTAACTTCACGTTCATGGTCACTAAGTTGCATTTGGTTTAAAACAAGCGAGTTAATTATATTGGCAACATTTATGCTTCTCCGAGACTCAGGACAATATAGCAATTGTATAAGGTATGTTTATATTTGTATATTGTTAAACGCAAACATTATATGTATAAAGATCCAAAATTTATCTTAAAAATAATCAAAGCATGAAATAAATTAAAATTATTTCATGCCTTACTAAGAATAGTGACACATTTTATAGAGAAGAAACTGTGTTTATCACTCCTTTCTCAACATCCATGATCGGCACACTGTGCCATTATGGATTATGGAAAATCGGCACAGTAGCAACAGACTTCTCGCACGCGAAGGACGTCGACGTCACCAATCAACACGACGTCAATGTCATCAATCACAACAAGGTCATAATGGAATGGAGAGGCTATATAGCGACGCACAGGAGCAGACGTTGAAATCTCGACTGCAATTTTCAATTCTCCGTAAATATTGTTTTCAAATAACGTTGAAACGGCAAAATAAATCATTCTAGTGAAATACGTGCTTTTTAAAACAGACAAGGCAGAAAACTGATTTGAAGTAATTTATTACCTTATTAACATAATTCATTATTTGCAAAGAAATTTTGTTTGCATCTTAGACAACTTATGTTTAAATCGTACCGTGTTGTACCTTCTTCTTCTCCATTTATAGTAAGGGTATGTAATAAAAAGGCAAATGTTCGGCCGTGGTGTGCCTTTAATCGATAAAAGGCAACCACGGCCGTATATTAGCCTCTAATTATTGATTATACAAAACAAAACCTAAGCTAGTCCGGCTTTTAGTTCTTTCCAAGACGAAAACATTGCATTAACAGCAAGAGCTGTCGGAGAACACGCGCAGCTCAACTATTTGATTTTTCAGAGAATAATAAATTTATAGCTAGTATATACCATCAGAAAACAAGGCTACAACAATGTGAGGTGGGGGGTTGCAGAAAAATCGAGTTGAGTGGGAGTGCGGTCGGTGTATCGGTGGGAATGGGGGAGAGGCGGGGTTGGATGGTGGGGGGAGTGGGGGGTGGTGAGGGCAACATACATGTGTAAGAAGCTATGTAATAATTCACCAAAACAACACAAAAATATGAAGAAAAAAAATAATTAAAATTCGAGTTTGAGTGGGGATGGTGGTAAAGGCGAGGGGTGAGAGGGGCAACATAGAATTGACAAAAGCAACACACAGAAATATATATATAAAAAAAATGTTTAAACTTATTTATTTTTACATCGATTGAAACGAAAGCTCTATGAACTTATTTGAATCACTCTCGATGTCTTCCTGGTAGAACCAGTACTAAGGCAATGCAGATAAAGTGTCCTTGCTCAGGGACACAACGCATATGGCAATGACGGGATCGAAACCACGACTTTTAGATCATGGGTCCAACGCTCTACCACTTAGGACCACAGCGCTCCAAAAAAATGTTTCAAGTGGGAGTGGTGGTGGGGGAGCGGGGGGAGAGAGGGCGGGAGTGGGTTGGGGGGCAGGGGGATGGGTTGGCAACATATAATGTGTAAGAATTGACTAAAACAACAAAGAAATATGTAAAAAAAATAGTTTCAAGTGTGGGGGTGAGAGGCGGGGGGAGGGGTTGCGGGTGTGGTGGGGATGTGGGCGTGGGAGAACACCGGGCAACACTATATGTGTAAGAACTGACCAAAAGCAACACAGAAATATGTAAAAACAAAATTCAATGCTGGGGGTGGGGGTATGAAGGTTTGCTGTGGGGGACAGGCGAGGCAACCATATATCGCTGTAAGAATTGACTTAAAACAACAAAAGAAATTATTGTAGAAAAAAATAAAAGTTTCAAGTGTGTGTGGGGGGGAGGGGAGAGAGCGGGGGGGGGGGGGGGGAGAGGCGTGGGGGGGGGGGAAGGTTGCAACATATAATGTGTAAGAATCGACTATAACAACACAGAAAATATGAAAAAAAATTAGATTTTCAAGTTGGGGGTGGGGTGGGGGTAACGGGGGTGAGAGGCGTGGAGTGGTGGGGTGGGGGGGGGGAGGGTGCAACATTATTTTATGCTGTAAGAATTGACAAAAGCAACACAGAAAATATATAATAAAAAGATGTTTAAAATCTTATTTATTTTCACATCGATTGAACGAAAGCTCTATGAACTTATTTGAATCACTCTCGATGTCTCTCTGGGATAGAACAGTACTAAGCAATGCAGATAAAGTGTCTTGCTCAGAGGACACAACGCATTTGGCAATGACGGGAAATCGAACCCACGACTTCTTAGATCATGGGTCCAACGCTCTACCACTAGACACAGCGCTCCAAAAAAACGTTTCAAGTGGGAGTGGCGTAGTGGGAAGAGCGGGGGGGGGGTCGGAGAGGCGGGAGTGGGTTGGGGGTGGCAGGGGAGAGGGATGCAACATTATAATGTGTAAGAATTGACTAAAAACAACAAAGAAACATATGTAAAAAAAAAGCTTTCAAGTGTGCGCGGAGAGAGGGGAAGGCTGACGGAGAGGAGGTTGCGGAGTGGAGGAGTGATGCGCGTGGGGAGGGGGCAACATATATGTGTAAGAACTGACAAAAGCACACAGAAATATGTAAAACAACAAGAAATTCAAAGTGGGGGTGGGGTTTGAGTTGCTATGGGGGAGGCGCCAAACATATATGTGTAAGAATTGACTAAAACAACAAAGAAATATTGTAAAAAAAAAATTAGTTTCAGTGTGTGTGGGGGGGAGGGGGGAGAGGCGGGGGGGGGGAGAGACTGTGGGGGGGGGGGGGAAGGTATTGCAACATATATGTGTAAGAATCTCGACTATAACAAGACACAGAAATATGAAAAAAATAGATTTTCAAGTGGGGTGGGCGGTGGGGGTAACGGGGGTCGAGAGGCAGGAGTGAGGGTTGGGGGGGGGGGGGGGAGGGGAGGGGATGGCAACATAATAATGTGTAAGAATTGACTAAAACAACAAAGAAATATGTAAAAAAAAAAAGTTTCAAGTAGTGGGTAGTGAGAGGCGGGGGAGGGGTTGTGGGGAGGGGGGGGATGGGCGTGGGAGGGTGAGCAACATATATATATTGTGTAAGAATCGACTATAACAACACAGAAATATGAAAAAAAATAGATTTTCAAGTGGGGGTGGGGTGGGGTTGGTTAACGGGTGAGTGAGAGGCGGAGTGAGGGTTGCTGGGTGGGGAAGATGGGGCACAACAATATGTATACGAATTGACAAAAGCAACACAGAAATATGTAAAACAATGTTTCAAGTGGGGGTGGGTGTGTAACAACAATAGTTTCAAGTGGGGGTGTGGGTGGGGGATGGGAGCGTGGGTGTGAGAGGCGGGAGTGGGTTGGGGAGGGTGGGGGGCAAACCATATATGTAGTAAGAATTGACTAAAACAAGACAGAAATATGTATAGCGGGGGGGGGGGAGGGGAGGAGGAGCCCCATGCCCAATATGGGTGAAGTAATAACAATGCATAATTCTATACAATCCAAACCGAAATTATAAGATATAATAAATGCAAAACTAATCTGCCTTCTATTTCACATTTTATAGCATCACAATTTGGGTTCCATGGAGCCCAGAATTTGCAGAAGACAAACTTACTTATCCAACCCTTTACAACATACTATAAGGAAACCAATTCC
>JAWPHD010017583.1:0-43932 GCA_037043455.1 Cyrtodaria siliqua | reverse complement strand
TGTGCTAGAAATCGGCCCATGTATGGGCCGTTTTGGTCGACACTCTAATGTCGTCCTTTAAGACAAATATTAGACAAAATTAAGGTTTTTACATAACAAAAAGTTGTACCACTACATACGTCAATCATTTGTCTTGACGAGCTGTCTATTTCCTGAGAATTAACTAAAACAAAAAAATGTATAGCGAACTTCAACCAGATGGCATTTCATAATCATTGATGGAATCGGCATGTATGGTCGTTTTGTGCGTATCTATGCAGCTGTTAAGACAATTATTAGAAAAAAATAAGGTTTTTTGCATAACAAAAAGTGTTACCACTACATTCTTCAATCAAATTTATCGACACGAGCTGTCTATTTTCTAGGAATAATTAAAACTAAACAAATTATAAGAGAAGTACAAAAGGTGCATTTATATCGCATGGCTAGAATCGGCCATGCTGGTCGATATCTATGCAGTCTTTAACACAAATTATTAGAAAAAATTAAGGTTTTTTGCATATACAAAAAGTGTACCACTACTTTCTTCAATCATATTTATCGACAGCGATCTGTCGATTTCTAGGGAATTAAATAAAACAAACAAACTAATAGAAAGTACAAATGGTGCATTTAATCGGCATTTGGCAAGAATCGGGCCATTCTGGTCGATACTATCAGTCTTTAACCACAAATTATTAGATAAATAAAGGAGTTTTGCATAAAAAAAAGTGGGACCACTCATTTTACAATCACAGTTTTTCGACGGCGAGCTGTTTATTTTTTGAGGAATTAATTAAACAAACAAATGTATAGCGGATTTGCGCCATCCTCGACATCTCTGATAAACAAACACGGTCGACCAACAGTTTGTGCATTTAATTTTATATACAATCAATTCACTGTAAAGTAAACGTAAAAATACCCAAAATGTCCAATATCAACTATTAGTAATAAAACATCAAACAAGTTCTGTGAAGTAAGAGTACCTAATAATGACAAAAACAGTCAAATATTTTACAATTTCACAAAGCAGAGCACTTCACCGATGAAACAAAATGGCGGATATTCATAAAAATTTACCGCTAAAACGGAGGTTCCTTCCATCTCTCGAAGCCATACGAGATTTCAGTCAGCTGCGCTATATCTCCATTACGGGTCACCATTCACTCTCTTCTTACTTCACTTACTTCACTGATACACCACACACTTAACTGCGATCTCAAAGTGTACAGAAGGAGTTAGCGTCACAAAGCCGCGAAACTCTGTTATAGTACCTTACAGCAAGCACACCCAAATTGTACCCCTGTAGAGGGCCCCTATAAGCGGAGAAACATATGTTGTGCCTCGCCTCACTAAATGAACCATACACAATTAGAATCAAAACTTTAACATTTGGACAAGATAATTCATTTTTCTTATTCTTACTGATGGGCGGAGGGGTACAGTACTGGTTTTACCCAGGAATGTGGCTGGTCTGCCTCCACCACAAAAAAAGTCGTCATATATATAATCTTACTTGTGTTAAAAATTACGTAAAACACCAATACAAACAAACTGAGTTTTTGACCCGATTACCCCCAAGGGGACTCAATAGGCGATAGCCAATTTCGAGACTTTGCTGCAACCCCCTTTGGTTATAAAAAATGTATTTTCCGAGATTTCATTGAATTTAAAAAACTATGGCAAGTTTGGTAAAGATCAAATAATAGTTGAAGTTGCTAGCGTGTTCACAAGGCAGAATATGTTTTTTTTGCAAATCAAGGACATATAACTCTGGTGAAACTAATCAGATCTGGTTGGTGTTCGAACTTGTCCGAGCTTTCATTAATATGAGTATCTGGCTGAGTTTAGTCCAAGATCCGATTAATAATGAAGGCCCCTATCGTGTTCACAAGTCTAAAGTTAACGGGACGACGAACGGACCAGAGAACTCGACATCCCATAAGCTCTGCTGGCCTTCGGCTTTATCCAGTAGAGCTAAAAATTGAGATTTAAATTGTCTTCGTTATTATACCAATTATTGGTGCAATATAATCAGTAGGTAATAATATGCAAAAGTGAATTGCTTTAAAATATTGCTTATAATTAAAATTAATTTTGATAATTGAACCAAATGCAAATTATATATAATAAAAAACACTAACGGGACGCCGTGAGTTTTTCAAAAGTCAAGATTGTCGTTTGTCGCGTTAACATATTGTTGCGCTTAGTCAAACAGGACGGTTAACAGTAACTGTTCCTCATGAAGCAAGGTTGGAAAGGTTGAACTACTCTAACAGTTCAGACAAAAGTATTTCCTTTGGTTTCACAGAGTAGGTTGTTTAAATCACGTTGTTTAAATCACCAATTACCAATAATTCATGTATGTATCATAAGCTGCACCGCCTGGTGCAATAGTCACACCCTCTGATAAATCGGTATAATAGTCTTGATCATCTTCGACGCTTGATTGTAAATACAAACGTCTTGACCGTTTGTGCAGAAAACCAATTAGACGTGACTGTAATTATTGTTTTTTTATTATAAAGTATTTCTGACCATTCCGCATTTAGTTCGTCGATATACTAATTAGGTTTTCCCCTCTTGTTTATCTTTGTTTATTAATAAAGGTATTGTCTTTCTGCTTTTTGTACATCTTGGATAGCGGGTGTTCCTGTCTCAGCCAATCAGCGACTTTATCAGTGTATCGACAAAATCAAACTTTGTTCAGGAGGACAGCTCTAGACGTGCCCAGAAGACTATATAATTAAATGGTTGTGTACCCATCGAGAAAACTCGGGCCAATCCCGTCATTCTTCAGGCTCCGGACACGGACGAGATTATGTGGGAGACCTGTGTACTAGACCTGGTACATATGGTCTACGTGTCGCGCAACACATACGGAAAATACATTATAATAATAATAAAAATAATAATAATAAATTCTTTATCTAAAGAAGGTCAACATTTTATGACATAATATCAAGAAATAAACATCGTATTTTCAATGCGGCCTTCTGTATATAAATTAAAAAACATTGTTTTTTAATAAATACACTAACAATAAAAGTTAACATTCAATCTTCCACGAACACTCAAATATATTTGAATAAAGAAGAAATCATAATAGTCTTACATAATGTACATATACATCTGAGCAAAAAGCAAACAAAAACAACAACAAAAAACATATACCAGCGTATAAAAATTACTTTAATATCGTTCATAGCAATGTGCAGTTTGCAACAAACATTTATTATAATTATATTTAAATGACTGGATAGTAGAAAGAGAACGTATGTCGACCGGTATATTGTTCCAAACGTGTCGGCCAAAGTCGCTAAATGTGTCTTTCATGTATTTAGTTTGCGGTTTTTGTGTAACAGATCATTTCGTGTAGCTGATCGCAGATTATACCTATTATTACATGAGAATGTCGAAAGTTGTGATATGTAATTTGGAGCTAGGTTGTTTATTGATTTATATATCAACACACTATAAAGTATGATAATGGCATCTGTTATGAAAAGAAAATTAACATAAAGAATGGAACTTAGCCTTCAGAGAGATTCGGGGATTGTCGTTTTGATCGATGTTTTATTTTTGGCGCATTCGTTCTGGGAAATAGCAATACATATGCAGTTTGTTGTTGTCATCAAAGGGGACACTCGTTCTTTGAGTATACGAATTGACGGCATTTACTTCTGTTGTTTGCTGGTAACTGGAAAACCAACCGCCAAATTAACATTCCGAATAAGTGATAATTTTATGGCATTCATAAACTAATGTATACTCTCAGTTATTTGATAATTGGAATCGACACACTCCAAGTATTGAACATTCAGCAAATTCTGACTCTATGCGTGACTATACACCAGGGAAGTTCCTAACAAGTGCATGCATGTATGAGTTATGGCTTCTCGCCTGTCTTATGTAGCGGTCCCGTGTATCGGTCTATCCTCCGAGCACGTTAAAGAATCATAGGAAATTCCTATTCGATAGTAAGAGTAGGGCACGGTTCCCGGATTCTTATGTATCCTTCCCCTCTCTCTGGAGCGACTCTAAATAACCTATACTGTGTTGATGAGCCGTTAAACAACATTCAGTTCAATTCTTTTTTTTTCGGCCCAACATCGTCATAAGACAGCAGTGAGGTACTTACTACTCCTGAAGCAAACTTGAGGGCCGAGAAGGTGGATATTTGCCGAATGGTAATGAAAGATAAGCAATGAATTAATGAAACATGATATGGAGAGACCAGCATCCGGCGGGGTTTGAACCCAAGACCTTCCGCTTGTGGGTCCAATGCTCTACCACTGGGCTATAGAGGCCTCACGAACGAGTTTCTTGTTTGTTCTTAAACCATGCACATTTTCGTATGGCCGTTCTCAGTTTTGGTAAACTGGAAGTTTTGAGAATTCAAAATGTTACCATACCTCAATTTGTGTCGATTTAGGCAGAAATGGTTGTTTTTTAATTTATTATTTCACGCTGTTTTGTTTAAACTGGTTCATCTTGTTCAAACTTGTTCAACGCTATTTAAAATAAAAGCCTTATTACGACAATCCGTAATTTAGTTGTTCATTTCTAACGAGCATTCATACCTGCATTTTAGAACTACTTTTGGGAAAAAATCTTCTTGTCAAAATAGAATTTTTTTATGGAGTGTCAACATGAGATATCATTTCTTTCATCTTGTGTATATTCACTTCTTGTTTTCCCTTCTAAAGATTGTTGACAAGTTCTTGGTCAATGTTAGTCAGTTTACTATCTCAGAAGTAACTAGGATTGTTGATTTGAAGTATGTACAGTATCGATGTAAAAATGCAACTATTTGCTTCGTCTGCTGTTTTTAATAGGTAATATTGCAAACAAAATATGCAATATATAACAACAACATGTAGGTGACACTTGAATGTTGGTAACACATTTTATTTGGAACAAAACATATATTTTTAATTTTTGCACTACCCCACCCACTTTGTAAAGTATGCGTACCCTTAAGTACTCTTAGTTATTTGATCATTTTAAAAGACACGGTCAGTTAATAGCGACCAATCAAATCGAATTTGACTTGTTAACGTATCGACGCTCCTTGCATTAGAAAGAGGACAAGGGAAACACTTTTCAGTGATTGAATATGCATTCATTTCGTTTTCTACCTCCTCCCTAATTTTTCTCCTCTCTATTTGCATTACCAAATCCCGGGGGAAATATTACTACCACCCCTTTAACTGATTGGTCTATGTGTGTTTGATGTGTATTATTATAGGCGTTTTAAATAAATGCCCTATTACGAAATGGCATTTTTGTTACAACACGCTGAATGCGATGTAATTATCCTAACCACATTATATAAGGGGGAAAAAGTTGCAAAAAATTATTTGGATATGAGTACCTACCAACATGATGCCCATAGCTCTCATAGCATGTAAGTAATTGTATTTGAGTACTACTACTACAACTACTGCTACTAATGCTTCTAATTTCTATTAATTTCTACTATTATATTATCTACTACTGTTATAAAGACATATATATATATATGGTTTAAGGTTTTCCTTTTAAACATATTTTCCGAAATGTATGTGTTTGTTTTTGTAACTTTATGTATGTGTCCTGAAGAAGGCGATAAAAGCCGAAAGCGCTCGACATAAATTTGTCGGTTTAAGCACTGTTTGGTTGATAATTTGTCTCACATTTATCTTCCCGGAATATATATAAAATAAAGTCTTTTTATTTTGCCGCAAGCTTTCGGTTGTTTTTCCAATCTTCTTCATGGCGTTTTTTTTTATATACAATTAAACGAAAACGACGTAACGTCATTCACAGAAATAGGTTTTTGTATTCAGTCCATACGGCTTAAATGTCCGAAGTTTCTTTTTCCCTAGTGCCTCTATGGTTTTTCGGTATGTATCATCACCGTAAAGTTTCTCGAGACCCATAATACGGAAGTCGGCAATGTTGCGCCCGTCTGCTCTAAAGTGGTTTGCCAAGGGTTCGTCGTATCCTGTTCTAATCCTCGATAGATTCAGCAGTTAATTGCCTTTGATACAACCTGTCCCCGGTTTCTCCTACATAAACAAACTCTGCACATTTGTGACACTAAATGGCATAAACCATATTTGTTGATCTACAGTTTATGCTGTTCCTTACCGTATAGGTTGTTCCGTTATGTGCGCTGAACGTGTCTGATTTCATCACATTTGGACATACTGCGCGATTCTTTCCACATGGTTCACATTCAGGTGGTTTGTTGAAAAACTGATTGCTGTGTTTTTTGTGCACCAGAATGTCTTGCAGGTTTGTATCTCTTCTGTAAGCCAGGATGGATGGTTCTGGAAATACCTTTTTTTATTCTGTCAGAAATATGCGTATATGAGTTGGTAGATGTTTTCTTAATATACGTCTTACATCCGGTAGTGCTCTGGAAAACGTAATTACCAAAGGAACACGTGAACCTGTTCGTTTCTCTCCATTATATGCAAGTAAGTCGCCTCTTTATTTTACATCTACTTTATTAAGTTCGTTTTCAACAAACCTGCCGTCATAACCCCTTTTCTGAGTTGCTCAATGATAGTCTTCCTAGGCATGTTGTAGTTGCTTTCATCTGAATACATCCGTTTGACTCGAATCCCAAGGCCATATGGTATTCTATATATATCATGCGGAGCTCTATTGTATTCTAGGATGAATACTATTTGCTAACTTGTGGAACTTTATAATGATATCTTCTCCGTGCGTCTACAGTCCCCACACATCATCTACATAGCAAAGGTTTGCATACGGTACCTTACATACAGATTCCATCAGTTTGTTCTCCCATGTACCAAGGTATGTGGATGCATAATTCATACCCATATGTGATCCAATCGCTGTTCCTTCCTTCTGAATATAGTGTTTGTCCGCAACACCATGTCCATCATTCTTGATCGGACTACACATATTACCAACCAATCAGCGGGCAGGGAAAAAGTTCCAGGTAAATTCGGAGCTATTACACAGAATCTCTTCATTTTGATTGGTTGTCAAGGTAATCAAACCAAAAAATCTTGCTAAAAAATTAAAATTCAACTTTTGACGAGTACTTAAAAAGGTTAAATCATACATTTGTGCAATGTATTCATAATCTGTTGCATAATCAAAGAAAGAAGTATATGTTACATTTTCCTCATGTTTCTACATGCAAGTAGGTGGGTCAGCACCATCCGACCTAAACAGCTTTTTCAAAACATACTCAATGTATGGCTTCTGTATGTTTTTTTGATAAAACTAAGATAAGTCTTTCAAAACAAGTAATAAAAAATATAGCTTCCTACATTATTGAACTCAGTACAGAGCTTAGAGCTATAAGTTAGGCCTATGGAAAATAAATTGGTGTAGTATGACCTCTTAACACTTCCTTCACTTCATCTTCAATTACTGATATATTTCTAGCATAACATAAAGGACACAACCTCATATTTCTTTCTATATTTAAGTGTTTACCTTTTTCAATAGATAAATTATGACACTTTCCTGAGAACTGCTCAGTTGTTTTGAAGACAAGATAGTAATTGAGTGTATGAAACCAGTGGCACTGGTTTCCTTTTCGGGCAGTTAAACATTATGTAGCTGTTTGCTTCTTGGCTTTATATTTCTTCAGTTTGATTTGTGTGTAATTGTGTATGTTTCTACTTCCGTCTCAAGTAGCGTCATGCTAGACTTTCTTTCACCTGGTACTGAACGGTTTTCACATGAGCAAGTTCTACTACTCTTGATACATCTATATATATATATATTACGTCGGTACTGATTCTATATGCTAAAACATGTACAACAACTTTAATTAATTTTATTTAGGCCACATGTATTCTGAAGAACATGTGGTGCGTGACATGCAGCTTTCGGTCTGTATGTAGCCTCAGTTCCAGTCCTTATGTAACCTCAGTTCCAGTATCTACGAAGTCCCAGTTCAAGTCAGTATGTAGCCTCAGTTCATGTATGTACACTCAATCTGTATGTAGTCTCAGTTTCAGTCGGTGTGTAGCCTCAGATCCAGTTTGTATGTCGCCTCAGTTCTAGTATGTATGTAGTCTAAGTTCAATTCGGTCTGTAGTCTCAGTTCCATTTTGTATGTAGCATCAGTTCCATGCAATATGTAGTCTCAGTTCCAGTTTATATGTAGTCTCAGTTCCATTATGTATGTAGCCTCAGTTCCAATTTGTATGTAGCATCTGTTTCAGTCTGTATGTAGTATCATCTCCAGTCTGTACGTAGTCTCAGTTCCAGTATGTATGTAGCCTCAGTTCCATTCGGTACGTAGTCTCAGTTCCAGTCTGTACGTAGTCTCAACTCCAGTCTGTATGTAGTCTCAGTTGCAGTCTGTATGTAGTCTCTGTTCCAGTTTGTACGTAGTCTCACCTCCAGTATGTATGTAGTCTCCGTTCCAGTCTGTATGGAGCCTGTTCCATTCGGTATGTAGTCTCAGCTCCAGTATGTGTGTAGTCTCAGTTCAAGTATGTATGTAGTCTCAGTTTCAGTCTGTGTGTAGCCTCAGTTTCAGTCTGTACGTAGTCTCAGTTACAGTGTGTATGTAGCCTCAGCTTCAGTCTTTACTTAGTCTCAGTTCCAGTCTGTAAGTAGTCTCAGTTACAGTCTTATGTAGCCTCAGTTCCAGTCTTTACGTAGTCTCAGTTCCAGTCTGTACGTAGTCTCAGTTACAGTCATATGTAGCCTCAGTTCCAGTCTTTACGTAGTCTCAGTTCCAGTCTGTGTGTAGCCTCAGTTCCATTCGTTATGTAGCCTCAGTTCCATTCAGAATGTAGTCTCTGCTCCAGTATGTACGTATTCTCAGTTCCAGTCTGTATGTAGTCTCAGCTCCAGTCTGTACGTATTCTCAGTTCCAGTATGTGTGTAGCCTCAGCTCCAGTCTGTACGTAGTCTCTCCTCCAGTCTGTACATAGTCTCAGTTCCAGTCTGCACGTAGTCTCAGCTCCAGTCTGTACGTAGTCTCAGTTCCTGTCTGTATGTAGCCTCAGCTCCAGTCTGTACGTATTCTCAGTTCCAGTATGTGTGTAGCCTCAGCTCCAGTCTGTACGTAGTCTCTCCTCCAGTCTGTACATAGTCTCAGTTCCAGTCTGCACGTAGTCTCAGCTCCAGTCTGTACGTAGTCTCAGTTCCTGTCTGTATGTAGCCTCAGTTCCAGTTTGTACGTAGTCTCAGCTCCAGTCTGTATGTAGCCTCAGTTCCAATCTGTACGTAGTCTCAGTTCCTATATGTATGTAGCCTCAGTTCCAGTCGGTATGTAGAGTTCCAGTATTTATGTAGCCTCAGCTCCATTCGGTATGTAGTCTCATGCAGGTCAAATATATACGTACTCTCAGTTCCAATATGTATGCAGTCTCAATTCCAGAATTCCAGTATGAATGAAGCCTCAGTTCCAGTATGTACGTCGCCTCAGTTCCAGTCTGAAACTAGTCTCAGTTCCGGTATTTATGAAATCTCAGTTCCGGTCTGTATGTAGCCTCAGATCCAGTCTGTGAATAGTCGCAGTTCTAGTATGTATGTAGTCTCCGTTCTATTGTGTATGTAATCTCAGTTCCAGTCTGTATTTAGTCTCAGTTCCAGTCTGCTTGTAGTCTCAGTTCCAGTATATATGTAGTCTCAGTTGTGCTATGTTTGTAGCCTCAGTTCAAGTCTGTATGTACAGTTCCACTCCGCACATAGTCTCAGCTCCAGTATGTACGTATTCTCAGCTCGTCTGTACTTAGTATCAGTTCCAGTCTGTATGTAGCCTCAGCTCCAGTCAGCACGCAATCTCAGCTCCAGTATATATGTAGTCTGAGTTCCAGTATATATGTAGCCTCAGTTCCAGTCTGTACGTAGTCTCAGCTCCAGTCTGTAAGTAGTCTGAGGTCCAGTATGTACGTAGTCTCAGTTCCAGGGTGTATGTATACTCAGTTCCGGTATGTATGTAGCCTCAGTTCCAGTATGTCTGTACTGTTCCACTCTGTATGTAGGCTCAGCACCAGTCTGTACGTAGTCTCAACTGCAGTCTGAACGTAGTCTCATTTCAATTTTTATATGTAGTCTCAGTTCCAGTTTGTTTGTAATATCAGTGCCATTATGTATATAGTCTCTGTCCAGTATGTATGTAGCATCATTTCCAGTATGTAAGTAGTTTCAGTTCCAGTCGTATGAAGTCTCAGTTCCAGTATGTATGTAGTCTAACTTTCAGTCTGTATGTAGCCTCAGTTCCATTATGTATGTAGTATCAGTTTCAGTATGTACGTAGTCTCTGCTCCAGTATGTACGCAGTCTCTGCTCCAGTAAGTATGTAGTATCAGTTCCAGTCTGTATGTAGTATCAGCTCCAGTATGTACATAGTCTCTGCCCCAGTATGTACGTAGTATCAGCTCCAGTCTGTACGTAGTCTCTGCTTCAGTATGCACGTAGTCTCAGTTCCAGGATGTATGTAGCCTCAGTTACAGTATGTATGTAGCCCCAGTTACAGTATGTATGTAGCCCCAGTTTCGGTATGTATATAGCCTCAGTTTCAGTCTGTATGTAGTCTCAGTTCTAGTCGGTATGGTGTCTCAGTTGCAATCTGTATGTAACCGAAGTTCCAGTCTGTATGTAATCTCAGTTCTAGTCGGTATGTGATCTCAGTTCCAGGCTGTATAACGACTCAGTGCCAGTCTGTATGTAGCCTCAGTTCCTGTATGTATGTAGCCTCAGTTCCAGTCTGTATGTAGTCCCAGTTTCAGTATGTAGTCTCAGTTCCAGTCTTTGTGTATTCTCAGTTCCTGTCTTATGTAGCCTCATTTCGATTATGTAGTAGCCTCAATTCCAGTCTGTATGTAGCCTCAGTTACAGTATGGATGTAGCCTCAGTTACAGTATGTATGTAGCCTCAGTTCCAGTATGTATGTAGCCTCAGTTCCAGTATGTATGTAGCCTCAGTTCCAGTATGTATGTAGCCTCAGTTCCAGTATGTATGTAGCCTCAGTTACAGTATGTATGTATGTAGCCTCAGTTCCAGTATGTATGTAGCCTCAGTTCCAGTATGTATGTAGCCTCAGTTACAGTATGTATGTATGTAGCCTCAGTTCCAGTATGTATGTAGCCTCAGTTCCAGTATGTATGTAGCCTCAGTTCCAGTATGTATGTAGCCTCAGTTCCAGTTTATATGCAGTATCAGTTATAGTCGTATGAAATATCAGTTCCAGTCGGAATTAACCTCAGTTCCAGTCTGTATTAGCCTCAGTTCCAGTATGTCTGTTGTATTAGTTCCAGTATTTATGTAGCCTAAGTTCCAGTCTGTATGTAGTCTCACTTCCAGTCTGTATGAAGTCTCCGTTACAGTCTGTGTGCTCAGTTTCGGTATGTATGTAGCCTCAGTTTCAGTCTGTATGAAGTCTCAGTTCCAGTCTGTGTGCTCAGTTTCGGTATGTATGTAGCCTCAGTTTCAGTCGGTATGTTGTCTCAGTTGCAAGCTGTATGTAGAATCAGTTCCAGTCTGTATGTAGCCTCAGTTCCAGTATGTGGTTAGTCTCAGTTCCAGTCTATGTAGCCGACGTTCCAGTCTGTATGTAAACTCAGTTCCAGTCTGTATGTAGCCTCAGTTTCAGTCTGTATGTTGCCTCAGTCCCAGTATAAATGTTGTCTCAGTCTAGTCGGTATGTTGTCTCAGTTCCAGGCTGTATGTATTCTCAGTTCCATTATGTATGTTGCCTCAGTTCTAGTGTATGTGAGTCGTCTCCGTTCCAGTATATGTAGCCTCAGGTTCAGTCTGTATGTAACCGAAGTTCCAGTCTGTATGTAGTCTCAGTTCTAATCGGTATGTTGTCTCAGTTACATGCTGTATGTAGCCTCAGTTCCAGGCTGTATAAAGACTCAGATCCAGTCTTGTTATAGCCTCAGTTCCAGTCTGTATGTAGTCTCAGTTCCAGTATGTAGCCTCAGTTCCAGTGTGTGTGTATTCTCAGTTCCAGTCTTTTGTAGCCTCAGTTCGATTCTGTAGTAGCCTCAATTCCAGTCTGTATGTAGTCTCAGTTCCAGTCTGTATGTAGTCTCAGTTCCAGTCTGTATGTAGCCTCAGTTCCAGTATGTATGTAGCCTCAGTTCTAGTATGTATGTATCCGAAGTTCCAGTCTGTATGCAGTCTCAATTTCAATATGTATGTAGCTTCCAGTATGTTGGCTCACTTCCGGTATGTATTTAGCCTCAGTCGGTATGTAGTCTCAGTGTCATTCTGTATGTAGCCTCAGTTCCAGTCTGTATGTCACCTCAGTTCCAGTCTGTAGGAGGGTCAATCAAATCGTCCGTGGCCTCGCCAACATCTCGTATATTAGTTCTACCATATAATGTTTAGCATAATCTCCTCTGTATCCTTCAGTACACTTATTCCTACGATGTTCTAAACTTATAATGCCATATTTATAGAAGTCTACATCCTGGTCCTCCAAATAGGCCTCTACATCACAAATCACCTCATCATCTGTAGCAAAACAAAACGTGAGTTATCCTTTTTGATAGTTTTGCCACGTTTTAATTATCTCCTAAAGTGTCTTTAATGGCTTCGTGAATGTATTAGTATGTCATTTCCTTTTATTTGTTTGCAGGTACTTAATCACTGCTCGTTTCACCTATGTGTTCTCCATTTAGCCAGTTGGCCTTACATTGACTTAACTATGAAGCTAATTACAAGATAACAAATAAACACGGAAGATGAAATCTGACGTCATAGCTTGCGAGATAATTTACTTTTAACGCTTGGGATAAAATCTCACGCAGAACTAGCGGACATGTGAGAGGTCACGAACTTTTCGATTAACCCTCGTTTATAGCCTCAGTTCCGTGTTATTTGGAGCCTCAGTTTCAGTAATATTTAACCTCAATTCCATGCTATTTGGAGCCTCAGTTCCATGTTATTTGTAGTCTCAGTTCCAGTCTGTATGTAACCTCAATTCCATGTGTTTTGGAGCCTCAGTTCCAGTATGTATGTAATCTCAGTTCCATGTTATTTGGAGCCTCATTTCCAGTATGTATACAACATCAGTTCCATGTTATTTGGAGCCTCATTTCCAGTCTATATGTAACCTCAGTTCCCTGTTATTTGGAGCCTCAGTTTCAGTCTGTATGTAATCTCAGTTCCAGGTTATTTGGAGACTCAGTTTCAGTCTGTATGTAATCTCAGTTCCAGATTATTTGGAAACTCAGTTCCAGTCTGTATGTAACCTCAGTTCCAGGTTATTTGGAGCCTCAGTTCCAGTCTGTATGTAATCTCAGTTCCATGTTATTTGATTGAAGCATGTATATTTTCCGAAATAAACTCCATAAACACATGAAACAAACTTGTTGTTTTCAGTGATAGTGTGCCAGCTCGTGTGTAATGTGGACGCTGCACGACGCGTCGATGCTCACTTACGAGCAAGAGAGACTCTTCAGCGACGCCGTGAAATCAACACTCTGACACGAAGAGACGCAGAAATATTTGACGTTAATGAAATGTTCGCACTTTCTAAAGGTAAATTATTTAACATTGTAAACAATAATGATAGAGCAGAGAGTCTTAAATACCAGTGATAAACTTCTTTCTTCTCACCAGTAAATACTTTCCATATTCCAGTGTTTCGTTTACTGAGTCGGTGTATTTCCAGTATTAAAGCCAGCGAGTTCGTTATATACATAATTGTGTCGTGAATATGCATGCAACTTATTTTATTAATTATTGCATTAGTGTGTTCTATTTGATCATTTATTTTAGATTGCTAAACTTGTTATGCCCCTCTTATATCAACTGGAAGTGGTTAAGATAAAACGTGAACGGACATTTGCTCTTCTGTTCATATTAGCAATGTATGAGTCCGAAATCGCATAAAAACAAGAGTTTTATAACACCTCACGATTGTTCTTCTCGACAACACGGTTACAGTGCATACAGTATACCAAAATAAGCGTCACTTATATTTTTAGATGAATCGATGACAACGGTGCGTCAAGTTAGCGATGCTTTGGGAACATATGTGGACCGTCTTCAAGAAGAATACCTGGGCATTCCGGTGTTTGACGGGCAAGTTACAGTACGTACGGACAAGAAAGGACAACTTACTGGAGACGCTACCGGTACTCTTGTCCAAGACATCGATGGAGATTTACCGGATACCAAAGCTATCTTGGACGACGCAGAAACACTTGATATAGCCATTCGAGCCGAAAGAGACGAGGCGCTTAGAAGTATTATTGGCGATATATCTTATAAAAGATGGGTTTATTTGGACAAAAATGATAAAGCAAGACTTGTGAACACAGTATCTTACTTGATAGACGCGGTTAAACGTCCATTCTATGTAATAGATGTGCAAAATGGAGAGGTCCTACGGCACTGGGGCGCTCTGAATAACTTCTCATGTGGGAAGAAGGCGTACAAGGCGTATGGTGGAAATGTTAAATCGGGAAGACTAAAATATGGCGATGCTCCGTACTGCCTGAATTTCACCATTGTAGGAGACACGTGCCATCTAGAAAACGCTTACGTCCGTGTTGTGGACATGCAGCACACCACGAATTCGAGTATTACCGAAACTGCAAGTTTCAAATGTAAGGACGGATACCACGACAAAATCAACGGCGGTTATTCTCCAGCCATAGATGCATTTTTCCACGGTACAGTGGTAGGGAAGATGTTTGAGGATTGGTTTGACAGTACTCCTATCAAAGAGAAAATTGTAATTCGTGTTCACTACAACAGATATTTGGAGAACGCGTATTGGAATGGCGTAAATTGTACATTCGGGGACGGATTTAATTCGTATTATCCATTGACTACACTTGATATAATTGGACATGAAATAGCACATGGTATAACTGAGCAAGGGTCGGCTCTGATGTATTATGATGAATGTGGAGGTGTTAATGAGGCATTTTCAGATATAATGGGAGAGGTAGCCGAGCAATATGTGTCGACCAGTGATCTTGTGGTCGGCAAATTTGCCGCGAAACATCAACCGTTTATAAGGGACTTTCAGGACCCAAAGAAGGACAAACATAGCATCAGATCTGCTAAAGAAATGACGCCTAACTTAGACCCGCATTCAAGCAGTGGTGTGTACAGGAGAATCTGGTATGTGATCATACAGAAGGAGAACATGCCAGTCCCGGATGCTGCCAGAGTATTTCTACATGCAAACCGGATGTACTGGCACCATGCTGGCACTTTCTACGATTGTTCCTGTGGTCTACTGCGTGCGGCCCTTGACCTCGGATACAGTACCTCTCCATTCAGGAAAGCGTTTAAAGTCGTAGGCATTAAAGTGTGCGAATTATCCGGTCACGTGTTCCATCTAGCCAATAACATTACTCAACCTGACGTCACAGTTTCCGACACAATACACCCAGTGTTCAAATTTCAGGCAACCAACTGGACCTCGTCAATAATAATTGAAGCAAAGACTTCGTCTTACGGGGTTATCAAAATAACAGTTCAGACAGGAACATGGGAGGACAATGAAAATCAAAGAGGAACCATCATCGCGGAGGGAGAAACGAAACTCGAACTGCAAAATATGGCCGGACGTGAGGTGTATATCACATTGTCCACGGATGACCTTGATCCACATTATAATGTAGAGGTAACAGCGGGGTATACATGTGTTGTCTTCTACGAAGGCGATAAGAAGGGTGATTATAAAAGAATTTGTCTGTAGAAATTTAGACTTTCACATGCGATTGCAGTATTCATTTGAAGTTAATCAAACGCATTGCTACCGCTTTGAAACATTGAGCCTAATCCGCTCAATAAGTTCCTGTAAGGGCACGAGTGCAGCCGTTTATTCGGGTGTCTGTTAATTTGTAGCTATTCGTTCACGTGTCAGTTAATTTGTAGTAATGGCGTTTTTTTTAAAAAAACAATCGGATACCTTGGATGTAAAAATTCATTGTTTGTACCATAAATCGTATGGTTTTCCTTTGTTATAATGTTCATAAACCGGGCAATAACTATAACTACTGGTTATTTCAGCTGTGCTGTAACTGAAAGAGTTGGCAGTTAAAGCACGGTGTACTTAACGACCTTCTGTAAAAACTATTAGAGCTTTGGTACAAAATATTTATAGCATATTTTTCTCATAAATGCGATTTATAATGCATGCATGTTTGTGCCGTCATGAAGCAGTATTGATCGCATATACTCGAAACATAATGCCTTAAATATTAAACATACCACATCATCGAAAGATGTCGATTAGTGAATACTGCATTTGACGCCATTTACGGGCTTTAACTTAGGATTTCTTGGAATTTCTAAAAAAAAGGATATTAAAAAATACCACAGCTTCAAAAAATGTTTATGTTTTGAATGATAGACGATAGAAAATATGATAGACTAGAAAATATATTTGTACAGGCTTTCATTTATTTCTGTACATACACGGCTTTGTATCTCGCATACATGGGAATGACATACATTTTATGGGCTAGATTTATTTTGCTCAGTATATATATGTATATATAAGTTATGAAGAGTCGACAAAACGATTGTATAAGCATGCCATTAAACATATAATTAATGTACATGAAATATGGACAGAAAAATAAGCTCATCTGCGTGCGCATTTAAGTACTTGCATGTATTTTAAAATGTTGTCCAGTTGATAACAATGTGTCCGACATGTCATAGAGTTGCATTTTATTCGTTAAAAATACAATGCTTGGTTGCTTCTGTCCTTTAGCTTAGATATGTCAAAATACACAAGTAAGAAACACTTAGTGGTTGTTATCCTTTATTCCAGTTTAGTTACAATACGTCAATTACTCGGTTTAATAATTAGTTCAGTCCTTCTATTAAGGTTCCCTTATCACCCGACACATAGTCCCATCTCCTATATACTAGCTATGTTGTTGGTATACTCAGTACATTTAAAAACGCAACATTTTTGATTATTTTTAGTTCTGTTTTTTTTTTTTTGTTGTTGTTGTTGTTGTTTTGTTCTAATCAAGATTGTATTTTATGTTAGTACACAAGTCTCTTTGTCCCAAAAGTTAAATATTACGATAACAAGTTGAACAAGATTTGCCCTACTTCTTTCAGTTAAAACACATTTTGCAGCAGGACTTCAATTCCACTCTATAAATGCAAAGATATCAGGTGTTGCGTTTTCAAATATAATGATAGTACAACGATTACTCACTTACTAACAGATCACCTGTAACTGTAGCCCGGTCTGTAACTGTAGCCCGGTCTGTTAAACCCGTTTTAAGCCAAGAACCAAAATCACGGTTGCGAAACCCTATGCCGTTTTAATCGGTTTCACGGCAAAAAAAATTGTAAGCAAAGCGCTCGACTCAGATATTTTTTCTTTATCACTTTCTTAATATTTAACGAATTGTGTTCAACTAAAGCACACATACCATTACAATGTGGGCTCACACATACCATTACAATGGGCTCACACATACCATTACAATGTGGGCTCACACATACCATTACAATGTGGGCTACACATACCATTGCAATGTGGGCTCACACATACCATTACAATGTGGGCTCACACATACCATTACAATGTGGGCTCACACATACCATTACAATGTGGGCTCACACATACCATTACAATGTGGGCTCACACATACCATTGCAATGTGGGCTCACACATACCATTACAATGTGGGCTCACACATACCATTACAATGTGGGCTTTTTCCTTCGCAGCAAAATGGAAATCGATTCATTCAATACTTACCCTCTCAAAATTAGCTCTCTCAAAATGTACACGGTCATAGATTTCTTGCATTTTCAAGACTTCGGGAAGGCTAATCTCAGAATCTACTGGATTAATCGAAATGCCTTTCGCGGTGGAGGAGAGAGCTCACTTTGGATGAGTATGTACGTTTATGTATGTATGTTTTTATGGTTTTTATATCTCCCATTCAGGAAGTGTTGATGCTAAATCGGTACCATTGAGGGAATTAATATATCCAAGATGGTCGCCAGGATAGTTACCATGACATTAAAATGTCACTTATCGTGACTTCTGCACTAGCTAGACAATCATTTTGGTGTAAATAAAATTATCCAAGGTGGCTGCCGACGTGACATTAAAGTGACAATATCTTACTTCTACACTAGCTAGGACAAATATGTGTGACATTTTAACACTGGTGTCAATGGGGAAATACTTGTTGGTGTCAAGCCTTAATGAGTTCTGGATAGGATACCATTTCTGAAACAGTTTGTTGAAGATACAAATGCCCTTATATTTGTATAAACAGAGACTGTAGATAGATAATTTATATATATTATATATACTGAAAGGACAAAGAAACGCATAATAGATATTTCCGCTATATATTGTATGTCTAATATGCTACTGCTAATCGAATAGTACAGGGCGACATTATGCCTGTCCTTTCAGAAAGAAGGTTTAAACAGCACCGAACACACCAATGGTTAATCCTTTAAAGTTTCATTATCGACAGAATGCGCATTTGGCTCAAGCAGGTGAGCAAAGTTAGGCTTTAAATGTTACAGTCTCTTAACATTAAACACAATACTGAAATGGCTTGACTTTTTCAAGGGAAAATTCAACATTTATGAATTTCGTGCTACAATGTTTACTTCGACTAAAAGTCTACTATATGACAGAGTTGTCCTTTCTGTTATTAGTTGTAGCCCCTTTTTGTTGAAATATATCTGGAATATTACGTAGAATTATGTGTATATAATAGTGTAGTAAAGGCAAGTTTTTGATTATGCGTTTCTTTTTCCTTTCAGTATACGTATATTAATAGAGTCCAGGGCCCAGTTGTTCAAAGATCGGTTAACTTAACCAAGCGTTAAGTCAAAATTTCAAATCTCTCTGAATTTCCGATAAATGAATATTTCTTCCAGAAATTGAGCATGTGAAAGCATCATGTTAAGAAGAAATGCAAATTAAAAACGTTTAGTAGTACAGAACATATTTTTATGAGAAAATGTATTTTGAAAGTTTACACCAACCAAGGATTAAGCTAATCGATCTTTGAACAACTGGGCCCATTTATAAGCAGGGACAGCAACTCTGCATCACATTGATTTTGTTCATCATCCAACTGCAGAACAAACTGAAACGGAATTTACTGAAAATTGTAAAATATTTGTGTTCAACCTTTAATTCATTATTCGTTTAAGTCAGTTGAATTGAAGTGAGGTTTTACGGCGCAACTACACAGAAAGGGGATATTTTCCAACAGGAATGCACATTCCAGACTGACTCTCCACTTACATCTAGATTAAAAATATGCAATATTGGCCTAGCATCGTCTCACCTGCAAAACTTCAAATTCTCTTGTAAACACTCCATTTTTCGCTGCCACCACTCAAGTAGCACCTGAAACAATACAGGGATGATGATGAAGACCTTTAAAAAATGAACAAGAATTCAGGAGGAGTTTACTCCTCTGCCTGGACAAGCAATGGTCCTATTCTTTCCCGGGAACAACACAAGGGAAATAGCACCTTTACAAACACACGCGCGCACATGCACGCACGCACGCACACACACACACACACACGCACCTAAATTAAGACACCCTGACAGTTTTATCACAAATTATTGAAGCTAACTAACGTCCCAGAACCACTTTTACATGAGAGAAGCCCTATAACAAACTGATTTGGCTATAAAACAATAATTTCCCTACCGATTTTCCAAAGTAAGATTTATTTTATTTACCACTAAAAAAAATTGGGTCAGAAAACTGGAAACACACACGCTTTGTTTTGCACAGTTTACTTTTTATCAAGGCCCCGGAGGAGAACCTTTGGAAATCCGCAATAAGACCTTAGCTGTTGGTGCGGCTATAAAATCCAATTCAATTTAATTCAGTTCATTGTTATCAAGGGAAATACAAAACAAATACGTTCTCTGATACACGTTATGCAAATGCGCCTGAAACTCTCATAATCAGCCCATCAGACCCTACTCAGACCCCACAAGTACATATATGCATACGCCTGGAATTTCAGAATCACCATCAGACCCCAGAAGTATAGTGTCTGATTAGGGGTCTTGTGACTGATTCTGAGAGTTCCACGCGGTTGTGGATTTGTAGACGAAACCTGGTTATTTCGCACTCGTACTTCACAACACAGGGTTACATAGTACAACCAACGAAAGTAGCTTGTTTAAAATATAATATATCTCGTATTAAATAGTATCAATAAAAGCACAACACACAACAACAAATGACAGTTTCGTAGTTTTCACGAAGATGTCCATTTTGCTGGATAACATTCAATGCTGCAATGCCCGTCTGATTAGACATATAGTCCCATGCTGAAGACGTATTTTGTTAAACATCGTTTGTCCCATATTGAAGTTGTATTTCATACTCTGTAAGATGGTTGGTTCCATATATCTCTCCCTAAAGTATAAATACCAAAATTCGCCGTTGGTATATTAACTGGTGATGTTGTAAACTACTGAGCTTGGTCAGTGATCATCTCAGGTATGCTCGGTTAATTGATCATCTCAGGTATGCACGGTTAGTTGGTATTCTCAGTTATGCTCGGTTAGTTATCATCTCATTTATGCTCGGTTAGTTATCATCACCGTTATGCTCGGTTAGTTAGCATCTCAGTCATGCTCGGTTAGATGAGCATCTCTTGTACGCTCGGTTAGTTGATCATCTCAGTTGATCATCTCAGTTATGCTCAATAAATTATCATCCAAGTTATGCTCGGTTAGTTATCATCACAGCTATGCTCAGTTAGTTATCATCACAGCTATGCTCAGTAAGTTATCATCACAGCTATGCTCAGTTAGTTATCATCACAGCTATGCTCAGTTAGTTACCATCACAGCTATGCTCAGTTAGTTACCATCACAGTTATGCTCAGTTAGTTACCATCACAGCTATGCTCAGTTAGTTACCATCACAGTTATGCTCAGTTAGTTACCATCACAGCTATGCTCAGTTAGTTACCATCACAGTTATGCTCAGTTTCTTATCATCCCAGTTATTCTCAGCCATCATCCCAGTTATTCTCAGTTATTTAAACATCTCCGTTATGCTCACATAGTTATCATCCCCGTTATGCTCAGTTAGTAATTATCTCCGTTATGCTCTCAGTAATTATCCCGTTATGCTCAGTTATCATCCCACTTATGCTCAGTTAGTAATTATCCCCGTTATGCTCAGTTGATCCGCCAGTTACATGTATATATGTGATCCGCCAGTTACATGTATATATGTGATCCGCCAGTTACATGTATATATGTGATCCGCCAGTTACATGAATATATGTTTGTTTTCCTATCATTAGCTTCTTCTTATTATTCTTTATTGATTACAAAACTATTTTGCCATTTTTAACTGAAACGGTTTATGTTTGCCTCCACGGCGGTGCTATATGCTACATGCTAATTTAGTTGATCCACCCTGTATATGTTTTTTTGTTTTCTTTGTTTATGTTATATTTTTGGCTGCACAACTTTTTTGCCATTTGTTTTATAAACTAAAACAGCTAATGTATGCCTCCATGTTTTTTTTGTGTGTTTTCTTTTTTTTTTCTTTTTTTTTTGTGTGTGTTTTCTTTTTTGCTACACATTTTGTTTGCCTTTCTTTTTTTTTTCTCACTAAAACAGTTAATTTATGCCTCCATGGCGGCACTATATGCTATATGATTATTCATCCCGTTATGCTCTTATTTGATCATCTTCATTATGCTCAGTTAGTTATCATCCGTGTTATATGTTTTTTATGTGTTTTTTGTTGTTGTTTTTTTTGTTTTTTTGCGTGTGTGTTTTTTTTTTGCTACACATTTTGTTTACCTTTCTTTTTTTTCTCACTAAAACAGTTAATGTATGCCTCCACGGCGGCACTATATGCTATATGATTATTCATCCCGTTATGCTCTTATTTGATCATCTTCATTACGCTCAGTTGGTTTTTTTTTTTTTTTTTTTTTATGTGTTTTTGTGTGTGTGTGGGTTTTTTTGCTACACATTTTGTTTGCCTTTCTTTTTTTCTTCTCACTAAAACAGTTAATTTATGCCTCCACGGCGGCACTATATGCCATATGATTATTCATCCCGTTATGCTCTTATTTGATCATCTTCATTACGCTCAGTTGGTTTGTTGTTGTTTTTTTTTTTTTTTTTGTTTTTTATGTGTTTTTGTGTGTGTGTGGTTTTTTTTGCTACACATTTTGTTTGCCTTTCTTTTTCTTCTCACTAAAACAGTTAATTTATGCCTCCACGGCGGCACTATATGCTATATGATTATTCATCCCGTTATGCTCTTATTTGATCATCTTCATTACACTCAGTTGTTGTTTTTTTTTTTGTTGTTTTTTTTTTTTTTTTTTATGTGTTTTTGTGTGTGTGTGGGTTTTTTTGCTACACATTTTGTTTGCCTTTCTTTTATTTCTCACTAAAACAGTTAATTTATGCCTCCACGGCGGCACTATATGCCATATGATTATTCATCCCGTTATGCTCTTATTTGATCATCTTCATTACGCTCAGTTAGTTATCATCCGTGTTATATGTTTTTCATATATTTTTGTTTATTTGTTGTTTTTTTGCGTGTGTCTTTTGTTTTTTGCTACACATTTTGTTTGCTTTTCTTTTTTTACTCACTAAAATAGTTGATTTATGCCTTCACGGCGGCACTATATGCTATATGATTATTCATCCCGTTATGCTCTTATTTGATCATCTTCATTACGCTCAGTTCGTTTTTGTTTTTGTTTTTCTTGTTTTTTTGTTTTTGTGTTGTTTTTTTGTGTGTATGTTGTTTTTTTGCTACACATTTTGTTTGCCTTTCTTTTTTTTCTCACTAAAACAGTTAATGTATGCCTCCACGGCGGCACTATATGCTATATGATTATTCATCCCGTTATGCTCTTAATTGATCATCTTCATTATGCTCAGTTAGTTATCATCAGTGTGAAATGTATTTTATGTCTTTTTTTTTTGTCTTTTTTTTTTTTAGCGTGTGTGTTTTGTTTTTTGCTACACATTTTGTTTGCCTTTCTTTTTTTTCTCACTAAAACAGTTAATGTATGCCTCCACGGCGGCACTATATGCCATATGATTATTCATCCCGTTATGGTCTTATTTGATCATCTTCATTACGCTCAGTTGCTTTGTTTTTTGTCTTGTTTTTTTGTTTGTTTGTTTTGTGTGTTTTTTTGTGTGTGTGTGTTTTTTTTGCTACACATTTTGTTTGCCTTTCTTTTTTTCTTCTCACTTAAACAGTTAATTTATGCCTCCACGGCGGCACTATATGCTATAGGATTATTCATCCCGTTATGCTCTTAGTTGATCATCTTCATTATGCTCAGTTAGTTATCATCCGTGTGAAATGTATTTTATGTCTTTTTTTTTTGTCTTTTTTTTTTTTTAGCGTGTGTGTTTTGTTTTTTCCTACACATTTTGTTTGCCTTTCTTTTTTTTCTCACTAAAACAGTTAATTTATGCCTCCACGGCGGCACTATATGCTATATGATTAATCATCCCGTTATGCTCTTATTTGATCATCTTCATTACGCTCAGTTGGTTTGTTTGTTTTTTTTGTTTTTTTGTTTGTTTTTTATGTGTTTTTGTGTGTGTGTGTTTTTTTTTGCTACACATTTTGTTTGCCTTTCTTTTTTTCTTCTCACTAAAACAGTTAATTTATGCCTCCACGGCGGCACTATATGCCATATGATTATTCATCCCGTTATGCTCTTATTTGATCATCTTCATTACGCTCAGTTAGTTATCATCCGTGTTATATGTTTTTCATATATTTTTGTTTATTTGTTGTTTATTTGCGTGTGTCTTTTGTTTTTTGCTACACATTTTGTTTGCCTTTTCTTTTTTTACTCACTAAAATAGTTGATTTATGCCTTCACGGCGGCACTATATGCTATATGATTATTCATCCCGTTATGCTCTTATTTGATCATCTTCATTACGCTCAGTTCGTTTTTGTTTTTGTTTTTCTTGTTTTTTTGTTTTTGTGTTGTTTTTTTGTGTGTATGTTGTTTTTTTGCTACACATTTTGTTTACCTTTCTTGTTCTTTCTCACTAAAACAGTTAATGTATGCCTCCACGGCGGCACTATATGCTATATGATTATTCATCCCGTTATGCTCTTAATTGATCATCTTCATTATGCTCAGTTAGTTATCATCCGTGTGAAATGTATTTTATGTCTTTTTTTTTTGTCTTTTTTTTTTTTTAGCGTGTGTGTTTTGTTTTTTGCTACACATTTTGTTTGCCTTTCTTTTTTTTCTCACTAAAACAGTTAATTTATGCCTCCACGGCGGCACTATATGCCATATGATTATTCATCCCGTTATGGTCTTATTTGATCATCTTCATTACGCTCAGTTGCTTCGTTTTTTGTCTTGTTTTTTATGTCTTTTTTTTTGTCTTTTTTATTTTTAGCGTGTGTGTTTTGTTTTTTGCTACACATTTTGTTTTCGTTTCATTTTTTTTCTCACTAGAACAGTTAATTTATGCCTTCACGGCGGCACTATATGCTATATGATTATTCATCCCGTTATGCTCTTAATTGATCATCTTCATTTCGCTCAGTTGGTTTGTTTTTTTGTTTTTTTTTGTTGTTGTTTTTTTTTGTGTTGTTTTTTGTGTGTGTGTTGTTTTTTTGCTACACATTTTGTTTTCCTTTCTTTTTTTTCTCACTAAAATAGTTAATTTATGTCTCCACGGCGGCACTTTATGCTATATGATTATTCATCCCGTTATGCTCTTATTTGATCATCTTCATTACGCTCAGTTAGTTATCATCCGTGTTATATGTTTTTTATGTGTTTTTTTTTGTTTTTTTGTTTTTTTGCGTGTGTGTTTTGTTTCTTGCTACACATTTTGTTTGCCTTTCTTTTTTTTTCTCACTAAAACAGTTAATTTATGCCTCCACGGCGGCACTATATGCTATATGATTATTCATCCCGTTATGCTCTTATTTGATCATCTTCATTACGCTCAGTTGGTTTGTGTTTTTTTCTTGTTTTTTTTTTTTTGTGTTTTTTTTTGTGTTTTTTGTTTTTGTGTGTTGTTTTTTTGCTACACATTTTGTTTGCCTTTCTTGTTTTTTCTCACTAAAACAGTTAATGTATGCCTCCATGGCGGCACTATATGCTATATGATTATTCATCCCGTTATGCTCTTAGCTGATCATCTTTATTATGCTCAGTTAGTTATCATCCGTGTTATATGTTTTTTATGTGTTTTTTTTTTTTGTTTTTTTTTGTTTTTTTGCGTGTGTGTTTTGTTTTTTGCTACACATTTTGTTTGCCTTTCTTTTTTGTCCCTCACTAAAACAGTCAATTTATGCCTCCACGGCGGCACTATATGCTATATGATTATTCATCCCGTTATGCTCTTAATTGATCATCTTTATTATGCTCAGTTAGTTATCATCCGTGTTATATGTTTTTTTATGTGTTTTGTTTTTTTGCGTGTGTGTTTTGTTTTTTGCTACACATTTTGTTTGCCTTTCTTTTTTTTCTCACTAAAACAGTTTATTTATGCCTCCACGGCGGCACTATATGCTATATGATTATTCATCCCGTTATGCTCTTATTTGATCATCTTCATTATGCTCAGTTAGTTATCATCCGTTTTATATGTTTTTTATGTGTTTTTGTTGTTGTTTTTTGTGTTTTTTTGCGTGTGTGTTTTTCTTTCCTACACATTTTGTTTGCCTTTCCTTTTTTCTCACTAAAACAGTTAATTCATGCCTTCGCGGCTGCGAAGCATGCACATCAAACGTACATAGCAGTGAAAAACAAATATGCCTCTTTTTGAGGCGGAGCTATACTCATATAAACTTACAAATTGTTAAAATGTTATATAAAAACAGACGCCTTAGATAAACAACGACACGGCGAAAAATACTTAATTTGGATAGATGGTGTCCTTCTTCCATTTTTGTCGAGCATCTTTGCTGATCGTATTATGCTTTACTTCTCTGGCATTCACTCCTCCGTCATTAGCTTTTGCTTCTTCCGCCTCACGTCGTCGCTTAGATTTGAATCCTAGACCTCGCTTTGCTGTCTCGCCATTCCATGATCGCATTGGCTGAGAAGACTGGCGTGGAACCAGTGGAACATGAACAGATGCCAGTCGTGACTGTGACGACGCTACATTGCAGTTGGCGAGTGCCGCGGTGGAAGGGTGGAATGTGTCATGGAAGTCGGAATCAAAACTGACTCCAGCTCTTTCCTCTGTCGCGAACATATCCGGAGACTCAAGGTTTGGCGATGGACTCGAGTATGCCCAATTCATTGTGTGAAACTCGGAATTGCAAGACAATACATATGCGGGTGGCCTTGCCGCATACTGCTGCTGCGAGGGAGGTGTCGGTGAAGCTTGGGTTTGTACCATTGCGTCGCTTGTCGGGGGATAAAGTTCTTGCTTCGAACTTTCGATATGGCACTCTTTTCGTTCAATGCTGTTTTCAATGACAGGGGCTTGCTGTTGTTGACCTTGCGTCCTCAGTTTCCTTTTTCTCTTGGAATAGCTACTATCGGCATTTGTACCGTTTGAAGGAGCTGTAGGTCGGTGTGGTGCAAATGCGCATGAGCCATTTGACGTTGATACGGGTGTTTGGTGCACAAACGCAGAAGCATTCCTTTGATGTGAATCCCGTGGAACGGTGCCTCTGGCAGCTTCCGCGGCAACAATAGCACACTGGTGCTGCTTTTTAAGCTCCTTAAGTTCCCGCTTTCTTGCCAGCAATATTTGGCGTTTCTTATCCAGCTCGATTTCTGTCTTGGTGCTGATGTTTTCATTCAGCAACTCGCCAGGTGGCATGTTGATCATCCGAAGCTCGTCGACGTACTCTTGTTGTACTCGATCTGTAGCCCTCATTGACGCTCTGTGATGCTCTTCCTCCCATTCGTGGCGCTGTTTGACATGATTAATTGGTGTTAACTGAGACCGATTAGTTTCTGTCATTAGAGGAAAGTCGTTGATGCGGTTTTGTTTGAGTCGGTTCATGGCATTTTCTACCCTCAGTTCTTTCTGTTGTTTCCAAGAAACAGAAGCAGGGTTCCTTATGTTGGCATTGACCTCGTTTATATTCGTACCATTGGCAACATATGATGATGATCTTGTGTGGGCAGCTGAAGAAAAACAAAAATGAATGGTGGTTCGCCCATGCATTTAATGATCGTACAAGTCATTACTTAGCTAGCCCGTATATTTCGAAATGTATTCCCAAATTCCATAACATCTTTATTAACTGGGAAGGGTTTAATCTAATGTTGGTAGAACTTGTTACCCAACCCATTTGTCATTATAATATGTCTACTCGTATATATGTTTATATTTGCTCTGTTTGTAAAATATTGGCAATAAAATATGTTTAAAAACAAACTGGGATTTCAAAGTTTAGCTCAAACTTTGGATAATGTTACACTTTTCAATAGAGTATCTTTATTCCAAAGTTTCATCCATAACAGTTTGTGCTACCCAGATGCCGGGAACTATCTTTTGTTTTGTATTTAGACCGGTGCATACATGAAATGGAAAGACGATAACTAGAGCGTAGGGCGAAAATACGAGCATCTGTGGGGCGAAAAGACGATAATCAGCGGTGCGCGAGACGGAAAGACGATGATAAGAGGGTAAAATTAAACTAATTAGCACCCTAGATCTGTCGTCTTTTCGTTTTTTCGCACAGCGTATGTTCACTCCCTGCCTCGCAGTTTGCAAATAAGCCACCATATTTGGCAGATAAAGAAATACAGTACAAAACAAGGTCTATCAAAAAGTAACTGGAACAATATTTTTAACGCGTATTTTTGATCAGGCACTCATGGAGCACTTGCGAATAGCAGTGAAATTCTAAGAAACTGCTTGCATTTTTTATTTTTGTCAAGTAATCAAGTAAACTCTTCTGTCAATTATCAAAATTAATTATCACGTCTTCACTAATGGCACATGCAATACAATCTACACTTGTCGTCATTTTCAAAGGAAAACATCGTAGATTTAAAGAAAAATGAACGTTGTGCAATTCCACTTTGTGTACGGTTAGGAAACACGAAAATTGAGACGCATTCATTAATAAAGTCTATGGCGACAATTCGTTGAAGAAGTCACAAATGCATGATTGGTATAGACGGTTTTCTGCTTAAAGGAGACAAAGCGTGTCAACTCACTATTTGAGGAAGACAGACGATTACAATTTCAGGACATTGCAAACAAGTTGAATCTGTCACATAGTAGTGTACAAGATATCATAAAAAAGAAGTTTAATATGAGAAAGGTTGTTTCCTGGTGGGTTCCAAAACGGTTAAATCGGGAACATAAAAACAAAATAATTCATGCTGCAAACGAGTTTCTGAAAATCCACCGGCACAATGGTACTCGATTTTTTACGGAAAATAATAACAGTGGATGAAACCTCGATCTCCACTTTTTATCCCGAATATAGAAAGCAGTCCATTGTTTGGAAAGCCCGGCATCCCCGTCGCCACCAAAAGCCCAGGAGCAGAGGTCTCAGCGCAAACGAATGTTTATGATTTTGTCACACTCACTGCCCGAGGGCCAGACCATGACCACCTCCCGATATTAAAAGGTAAGTGATTTTGTTTTTGAATATAACATATAAATGACTGATATATTGTCACACATGTTTACAAATTCTTCATACTCAAGAGAGACTTTATTCAGGCATTAAGAGAAAAACGACCAGCCAAAATAAACAATTTCATTCTGTATCATGGTAATGCCCCTGCTGGAGAAAAAACAAAAAAACATTAAGATTGAACATCTGCCCTATGTGGCACGAACGACATCTTTATTTGTCCAAGATTGAAGGAAAATCTCCGTGTATAAGAAACTATAAGGATTGAGAGATTATTGACTAGGGTAGGTGTGCCTCTTTGTGATATTGGCTCACGATATCCATACGAGGCCCGAGAGCTTTAGCTGGGGGACCTCATATGGCTATGGAGGGCCAGTATCATAAAGAGGCACACATACTTGAATTATATGGAAAAGGTTTACCGCCGTAATTCTGTTCATCTACATTACATTCCCATTCCCATAACTTACAGAATGATACTTATGTTCAACACAATTTTACAAACAATATTTTTTTAAAAGTTAATGAAATTGAACACTCATAGGAAAAAAGCCGTTTTAAAAAGTTTAGCTAAATACTGATCCATTGCTTCCAAGTTTTGCCGGACCCGCCAGACTCCGGACTCACCAGACTCGGTGTTCTAAGACACGCATGATATTTCCTTTAATTTTCTCTGGTCAAACAAACAGGACAAAATTAAACAAAATGTTATGATGAATACAACCGAAGAAGGTGGACCGAACATTCCGAACATAAGATCACTAAGCCATTCACTTAATCTGGATTAAAACGATACTAGATCCAAACAAATGTTCACCATGGAAATTTTTTATTTTGGACGATATGGAAAAATGGGGTGGATACACTGATTATGGCATCTTAATAAGGAAGGTGAGGATTCAACAGTTACTGCAGACGACAGTCTTTCTCAAACTCTGTTCTACAATCCAAGCATTAAAATTAACAATAAAACTGTCTTTTATACTCATTTATATAAAAAGAGATTTTGTTTTTCATAAATGATATTGTAGATGATAACTAGCTCATGTTTATCTTTTAAAAATGTTGTTGAAAAATATAAATTAGAGATACCTTTCTTGATATTACCAGACTATAGTATCGGCCATTCCTATTGAATGGCAAGTTTAAATTAAAAATCAACATAAGATAGCACTCCCTATAAATAACAATATTATAAAACTATATCATGCAAAAAAAGGGGAACCAATCATTTTATCCTGAATTTCCAAAAATTCACATTGTTGTGGAGTCACCATAATATGCTGTTCAACACAAGTGGCAAACAGATTTAGACAAAGTCGTAAATGCGGAAGACTGGAATGTTTTTAACAAGCAGATTGTTAATGTTGTAGGCGATACCTTTCTTCAATCCTTACAATTCAAGATCATGCATCGAACCCATTTCACTAATTATATCAATGCAAAATGTCCGAAACCTATGTACTTTTTACAACAATTCAAAAGAAACCATTTAATATGGGAAGCCGTTATGAACTGAGTTTACACGTCGCATCGAATCAATATGTACGTCGTCAAATGACTGCATGTTGAATTAAACGGACTGTCATTGAATGTTTTTTATCATGCAGATATGCACTTTTCTGCCTAATAAAGGGGTGACCTATTAAATTTTGCTTTAATTAGGCACTGACCAATAAAGCAAATCAATGCGGAATCCCTTGGCGTTTATTGTACGTAACGTTATCTGACGTCATGCACGTAACTTTGCCTGACGTCATAAAACAAACAAAAAACAACAAAATGGCGACGTCCTCGATTAGCGTACCATTCTGAGAAATAGGTAATAATAGTAATTCATACACAAAATTTGGATAATCTACATGATAAATAGAATATTATGTCAGTGCCTTTTACTATCAAGTTTATTAGGCTCGGCACGAAAACGAAGAATGGCTTGTCAGAGCCTCGCCTAATAAACTTGATAGTAAAAAGCACTGACATAATATTCTCTATGTAAATATCCACATTGTGACGCTTATGGCTTCCCATAATTTTACATTTTGTTTTAATGTATGCTCTTACGAAATACTATAATACAACTGTTAATGTTTTAAAAGAAAAATGTAACATTTCACTAGTGACCCCGAAGTAATTGTCTGTATTTCAACAAGACCTGGGATTTGCGCGCGACACGTCATCTTCTTATAGTGAATATTTCTGCCAGGTTATATAAAAATCCATCAACCGATGACAAAGTTATACACCGGACACAACTAATATGACTTAATTCAAATACAGGGTCATAAAGCATCTTCTGACCTCTAATAGTGATCTTGACCATGAAGCTACTTATCTGGATTTTGCGTGCGACACGTCGTCTTGTTAGTTGTGAACACGTGTGGCAGGTTATTTGAAAATCCCTCCATGAATGTCAGTTATTTACCGGACACGAAACTACTCTGTTTGACCTTGACCTCTAAATGTGACCTTGACCTTGGAGCCACGGACCTGGATTTCGCTCGCGATAAGTCGTATTCTTGTGACAAGTTATTTGAAAATGCGTACATGAATGTCAGAGTTATTTACCGGACACGATGGTACCGACGTACGACTACTATATGCAGTTGAACTATAAAAAGTGTATTTTTAGAACAAGTTAAAAGATGATTACAGATCTGTTATCAACATATGTGTACCCCGTAGCAAAAGCAAAGACAATTTAATTAAGATGGAACATAGTTAAACTATTTTTGAAAGTTAACTGTCAATCACATACGGTTAAAAGCATCAAAGGATACGGTATTTAAACACATGTTTTGTCTTAAAATATTTCTAGTTTATTTGTTCTAATTTAGTAGGAGACTTGGTTTTGTGGGACTTAAATGTAACATTTGTAATAATTTAAAAACAAATGTTTACATGTACACTTGGTATTTGAATAAAATGTTAAAACATATATACATATATACATGCTGAATCTGTACGATTGTTTTTCACTGTGATCAAGTAACGCATTTTATGTCTGAGAACATGTTTGATCCTCCCTCGTATTTGAATAAGGGTAGTATGACAAGACTGATTTGACCTGGAACCAGATCGTCGAACGTAAGACGACAATAAGACAAGACAATTTTCTCTGGATGTTCTCTGAAGTGTATACGTATAGACGTTTAAATTCAGGGAAATATTAGTAAGCATCGAGATAGGACTGTGCCATCGACATAGGACTGTGCCATCTAAGGACTGTGATTTCTTTTGCTCTTTTTAATACACGCGGATAAATATTGGGAAGCATACGTTTATCACATATGTTCGTAAGAATAGGAACAATTATAAAAGATTAAAAATATTGGCAATAAGCCAGTAGATATGGAAAGATCGGGAGATTTATTTTGCAATGTAAATGTTGTATTTATATCTCAAAACCAGCGGGACACCGTAAATAGTTAAACATGGAGACATTTTAGGCTTATAAATATGTAGGGGTGGGTGTTCAACATTCGTAAAATAAACCTCAAGATTGTCCTTTATGAGATGTTTTTCTAAAGTTATTCGTTTTATAATTGACCATTTATGGCCAATAAATTGAAATAAATTTGAGAGAACATTATGGGAAAAAAGGAAATGTCAAATGCTACATTATATTATGATGTAGAAAAGTCAGGCGAACAATTTGTAAAATAAAATTGCAAGAGTTCTGGTAAAATTTGGATAACAAACGGCCGGATGGATTCACTATTTATTGATCGCCAGCTACGTCTTAAGTATGTAATTAAAGGTTTTATTACTTAATGAGTTAACCATTATAACCCTACTTCCCTTTCCTTTAAATATATATGTCAGTAATAACTAGAAATGTATCCATTGCTCTCGCTGTGCAAACGTCCATTGGAGTGTCAATTCCCACAATTATCAAAATCGATCAAACGGTTAGAAGATAAGACCTCAGAAATAAAGTGAAGGTTGGCACTGCATCATTAACGCACTTTCCCATATGGGCCCCAAATAAGAAAACCAACAAGTGTGCAATATATACATCTTATAAAAATCATCTATTGGAATTTAATAATTAGTTGAATCTTTAATAAAGACATATAATTTACTATATGTTTATTGAAATTGTTCTTCTTCTTCTTTTTCTTCTTCTTCTTCTAGAACTATGAATTGTTATGCATTCATTTGTAAGATATACATATCGTGTATTCTCTGAAATAATTTAAATAACAGAACAAATCAAGTTGACCAAATACCATTTACCTTTTTGTTCAAATGCTGCAATCACCGGTAGAATATTACTCCGCCCATGGTTCCTCTCTCTTACCGGTTCCCTATATGCCGAGGTCTCGGACTGAACCGCTGTCATGTCAGACTCTCTGAAAATTGCAGGATGAACGACAGTGGCAGCATGTCTGAATCTCTCATCCGCCACCGTCGGATATTTAGTTAGACGGGACGGAAAAATTTGAGGAAACATCGCCACCTCATCTTTGTCGTCTGCTATGGGACTTCGTCTGCTGCTTCGGTATAAAAGCCCGCCACTCGGCGACTTTTTGACATCTGTAAGAAATATATTTAACAAATTATGTATGGTGCTGAGGTCCATATGCAAGTTTATGGAATGGGCAGTAAGACATAGAATAGTAGATGGACCGTAGATGAGGTCCATATGCAAGTTTATGGACCGAGCAGTAAGACATAGAATAGTACATGGACAGAAACGAAGATGGAGTTCATATGCAAGTTTATGGACCGGGCAGTAAGACATAGAATAGTTCATGGACAGAAATGAAGATGGAGTTAAAATGCAAGTTTATGGACTGGGCAGTGAGACATAGAATAGTACATGGACCGAAACGAAGATGAGTCCATATGCAAGTTTATGGACTGGGCAGTGAGACATAGAATAATACATGGACAGAAACGAAGATGAGTCCATATGCAAGTTTATGGACTGCGCAGTAAGACATAGAATAGTACATGGACAGAAACGAAGATGGGGTTTATAAGCAAGTTTATGGACTGGGCAGTAAGACATAGAATAGTACATGGACAGAAACAAAGATGGGGTTTATAAGCAAGTTTATGGACTGGGCAGTAAGACATAGAATAGTACATGGACAGAAACGAAGATGGGGTTTATAAGCAAGTTTATGGACTGGGCAGTAAGACATAGAATAGTACATGGACTAAACGAAGATGAGGTCCCTATATCGTTCTATATTATATTATACAGAATCTGACAACAAATTAAAACAATTTGTTTTACGTTTTATTTAAAGTTTATTTAAATCGAAAACAATACACAACAATAGATATTTACAATTCAGACATTGCAATATCTGTGAAAAGCGAGAATAAGATTTTATTTGATGACGTAAAAAACTTTGAACAGGCAAATTAATCCACAGGTAAATGTATTTATCAATTATCTGGCAACAGGTGTGCCGCTATGCAATTCAGATTTGCCCGTGCATTTCCGCGTGCAGTCACGCAGAGGTAAAAGTAGTATCTACGTCATGCAAATAATACTTATTTTTACATACAACTTAGTAGCGGTTGTAAATATATATTTCTCTCCGGGACTATCAAGGCATGTGCATATGACGTTTAAGAGTTAAATGTGTTAATTAATAAAACGACAAAAAGGGTGGCCATTCATCTTTAAATTTGACGTCCTTTTTTTCACACGTCTGATACTATAGCTCTCGGGGCCCCTGCATTCTTTAATAGTGACCGGATGACGTCACATTGCTCATAGAAGGAGATATGCAAATTATTTATAATATATATGTATATCATCTTTAATTATAAAAAAGCGTTTAATTTCGAATACTATTAAATTTTCAAGAAGGCACACGCACTGCACAACTACAAGCAGGAAATGCGTACGTATCCGATGTGTCTAATTGAAAATTGCTATTCTATTGTCTGAAATCCAAGGACAGTGGTGATCTATCTTGCCATTTGTGTAACATTATCATTTTCCCAATGCACGTTATTGTTGATACGAAAGTGACGATAAAACGTATGTAAACATAAGAATTGATTCGCATTGTTTCGGCGTTTATGCGTTTTTGCGGTTTTAAATGACAAATTTACCATAGAACGCAAACGCACTTATAGCTAGGGGCAAAATCCCAGGATTTTGGACCCAATCTAAACACACCGGGCAAAAGCTCCAAACTTTCCTCAAATGTATGTTATATATTTCTCCGTAAAAGGGTCCCCAAAGGTTCGTGAATCCCTAATTGTATCTTTTTGGGTCAAACAGTTAGAAAAATAACTAAAACTGCTGATTTCTGGAATGGTTTAATAAAATGTATTATATATTAAATGCTTATTCATTATTTTATTTACCCATTCAGAATGTTTAATGATACCTATCATGAAATAATAAATAAATAAAGAGATAAATGTGAGATTATAAGAATCCATCATGAGTATCCATGTGAGATAGAGAAATCTCACACTCGGGGTTAGAATTGCAACCAGGGACGAGGCTCTGCCGAGTGCCTGATTGCAATTCTTATCCCGAGGGTGAGATTTCCCTATCTCACATGGTTCACTCATGATGGATTATTTTTCTCCCATTATGTGTTTATTACCGGCATAAAATCAACGACTTTGTTGACTTAACGCCAGAATAAGGCGACGTCGACGTGACGTCATGACGTCGTAAGTCACATGTCATGTAAAATTATAAGTATCTATCATAAGTATCCATGTGAGATAGGTAAATCTCACCCGAGGGTCAGAATTGTAACCAGGGACGAGGCTCTGCCAGAAGTGGATAAACTCATGCATATCAATGACATTTTGTGCATCGACGTCACCAATAACTAACATTTTAATGTTTTTTAACACAATGACGTCATGCATCTGTTCACGTTATTGACGTTATTATTTTTGCGCGTGAATTTTATCTCGACCCTAGGGTGAGATGGAAATATCTAGCCCCGGTAAAATGACGGATTTCCTTGTCCGGTATGCAAGAAATATCTAGCCCCGGTAAAATGACGGATTTCCTTGTCCGGTATGCAAGAAAGAACCCGGTAAAATGAGTTTTCTTGCACACCGGACAAGGAAATCCGTCATTTTACCGGGGCTAGATATTTCCATCTCACCCTAGGGTCGAGATAAAATACACGCGCAACAATAATGACGTCAATAACGTGAACAGATGCATAACGTCATTGTGTAAAAAAAACATTAAAATGTTAGTTATTGGTGACGTCGATGCACAAAATGTCATTGATATATGCAAGAAACAGAATCCACCATGAGTTTATCCATGTGAGATAGGTAAATCTTACCCTCGGGATCAGAATTGCAACCAGGAACTCGGCAGAGCCTCGTCCCTGGTTACAATTCTGACCCTCGGGTGAGATTTACCTATCTCACATGGATACTCATGATGGATACTTATAATCTCACATAAGGAAAATGCCTATCTCACATGAGCAGAAATGGGAGAAAAATGTACGTCTTTTGTCAAAAAACAAAGCATAATATTGAAAAAGGAGTAAAAAAAAGAAGAACTAAAACTGCTGATTTCTGGAATAGTTCAATAAAAATAAAATTGTTAAGCGTATTACATATTTTCTTTTACATTTTGCAATATATTTAAAAGATTCGTGAATCCTTCAATGTACTTTTTTGGGTCAAAATGTTAAACATTGTGATTGCTTATTCATTATTTTATTTACCCATCTAAGTATAATGATACCTTGCATGGAATAATAAATAAATAAGGGATAATTGTGGGTCTATTGGCAAACAAATAAATAATAATTATAAAATAGGAAATAAAAGTAAAACTGCTGATTTCTGGAATAATTCTATCAAAATATTAGTTTAAGCATATCGGTTTTTTTTACGATATTAGATACGCGTATAATGATATTTTATACATTTCGACTTATTTTTAAAGAGTTTGTGAATCCTTAAATGTATTTTTCGAGTCAACACTTTGTGAATATAATTAAAGCGCCTATTTCTGAAATGCTGATTTTTGCAATATTTAAACAAACTGAATAATTAATTGTGTCAGTATATCGCTAATTTCCTTTATCACTAAAGGTGTAATGCTACCTTTCCTGGAAAAATAAATCAATAAACAAAGGGGAAAATGTGGGTCTTTTGGCAAAAATCAAAATGGAAAAATGATAATGAAAAAGAACTAAAACTGCTGATTTCTGGAATATTTTTTATATATTTACGTGTAAAATGACAGTATGGTCTGTATTGGTATGAGTGGGAGTAGCGTACAGCCATATGGCACGAAGTGGGTGTCTACTTATGTGTCACATGACAGGTATGGATTGTATCTGTATGAGTGTTTTGTAGCTTTAATCCCACTGTATCAATGTTCTGTACAATATAGGATGTAACATGATATGTATGGCCTGTATCTTTATGAGTATGAGGTACTTGAAGACTTTTGAAGCTATGTTCTGTACAATATATGGGTGTATACTTATGTGTAACTTGATATGTATGGCCTATATCTGACCGAGTATGGGCTACTTGAAGCCTTCGGACTCCATGTTTCATACAATGCGTGGGTGTGGGTTTACATGTAACCTGACGGGACCGGCAGGTATGACCTGTATCTGTATACGTGTAGATAACTTGAAGCCCACTGTCTCAATGTTTTGTCCAATACTAGCTAGTATGTGGTTTTGGTCTTACATGTAACATGACAGGCATGGTCTGTATCTGTATAAGTGTGGGCAACGTAACACCTTCTGTACCAACAAGTACGTTATTTACAATATGTAGGTATATACTGCAGGAGTGTAGGTAGCTTGAAGCCAGTTTCCTCTTTGTTCTGTACATTTTGTGCGTTTTTACTTAAGTTTAACATGATAGGTAGGACCTGTATCTGTTCGGGTGTGGGCAGCTCGAAGCCTTTTGCATCTATGTTTCGTACAATATGTTGCTCTATACTTACGTGTAACATGACAGGTACATGTATGCCCAATTATACCGAAAATGTTCATCAATCTAACATTCCATTTGAGATATAATAAAAACAAATACAATCTGCACACCCGCCCACCCCCATCCTCTTGGCAAACGTCGAGTTTGAAATTAAAAAAAAAGAGGTCCAAGAGGGCCTGTATCGCTCTACTTGCTGTACACATTTGACCCTAGGGTCACCATTAGAATACACCTTGAATACGTCTAAGCTTATGATAAGTTCAATTGAATTGAATTGGGTTTTATGGCGCACCAACACATGAAAAGGTTATATGGCGCCTAACAGGCATGAACATACCAGGCTCATCTTCCATGTACATCGAGATAAAATAAGGAAAATGGGCCTAGAACCTTCTCACCCTGAACTGCAGAGTTGCTGCACATTCTATCGTAGAAACTCCATTTACGCTGGAGCCACGTTATTGTTTTTTCTGCCACTGCTCTTTTGATGCGAGCGAGATAGCACCTGAAATAATGCAGGGATCATGATGAAGACCTTTAATGAACATGAACAAAAATGATAAAATGAACATAAACTTGGGGGGATTCTACCCCTCTGCCTACCCTTCCAAAGGGAACTGCAGTGTCCCTATTCTTTGCCCCGTGATCAAACGGGGGCCCTCGGGAACCACATTTGATACTTGTAGTTTCAGAGAAGATTTATTAGTTTTTCCCTATTTAAGTCTATGTAAAATATGTGACACCTGGGGCGACCCCAAATTTGACCACAGGGTTACCATAGGAACATATTTTGTAGAGGACCATAAACTTATGTTAAATACAATAGATTACACCTTTGGCCCTTGTAGTTCCAGAGAAGAAGGTTGTTTAAATGTTTTCCCAATATAAGTCTATTTGGGGCGGAGCCAAATTTGATCCAAGGTTCAGCATTTCAACAAACTGGTAGAGGACCAGAAGCTTATGGTAAATGCAAAATATTAAACCTCTGGCTCTTGTAGTTTCAGAGAAGAAGAGATTTTAAGTTTCAAGGTTTTTAAAGGTTGTAAAACATGTGACCTCTGGGGCGGGGCCAAATTGGACACCAGGCACACCATTTGAACAAACATCTTAGAGGATTATAAGCTTATGATAAATGCAAGATATTAAACTTCTGGCTCTTGTAGTTTTAGACAAGAAATTTGTTAACGTGTTTTCGTATATAAGTCTATGTAAAACTAGTGACCCCTGGGGGTTGGGCCAAATGTATCCCTATGGTCACAATTTGAACAATCTTCGTACGGGACCATAAGCTTATGGTAAATGCAAACTATTAAACCTTTGGCTCTTGTAGTTTCAGAGAGGAGGAGTTTTTAATTTGCAAGGTTTTCCTATAGAAGTAGAACAGGAAAAGTAGCATTCAAGGACGACAGTCAACCACAAACACACAAAGAAACAAATAACAGCTATATATAAAGATGAATAAAAGGCAAGATAAGACATCACAAACACATAAGGGTTGACAATAAGGCTACCGCCTTAGAACGGTCAGTGGCAAAAAATGTCTCTGGGGATTTAAAGCAGGTTCTAGGGTGCACCAAACCCTTACCATAGTGTCATCCCAATAAACGGGACAGTGCAACTAAAGATATCCCCTCCAGTATATAATCTCTAACAAACAAGGCAGCGTTAATAGGCAATATAAGTAAAACGCATAAATGATCATGTATATATAATATAAAAAACAAAAGCCTAGAAAGCCACAAAGTAAGTACTCAGTGACTTTGCAGAAGGTCTCACAACACTATTGTCTCCCTTGAAGTATCGTGCCCTACAGATGAAGGAGGTAGATAAAAAACAAGTCCTCTTTTGTAAATTTTACAGGTTACATTGATTTATCTCTACCAGGTTCTAAATCTACAACATTTTAGGAAGAGATCATAGAAAAAATCATGTTGATATAAGATTTCTAGCTAATTCTGCCTCATTTTACACATCATGGGTCTAATCACCACGGGGATGTAAATTTGTCTAAACTTTGATAGGTGAAAGCAAACATGAAATTAAAAAAAATCAATATGATCAATATTTGTTAATTGTGTTTTAAATTGCAGATATTGGATCAATGAAGAAGTTAAATACATAAATACATGCTGTAAATTTTGTTTATCTCTATACCACGAACAAAAACATTACAATGGGACCATATGGAAAATAATGTGTGGTGTGACACGTTAAGTAAGAGCTGCAGAAAGGGTATCTTTTATTCTTCATCCTTAAGGCATTGCGCTTTAGAGCTGCAGAACATGTATATTTCATCTTTTATCACAAAGATCTTGCGATTTAGAGCTGCACAATGGGTATCTCGAGGGTCTTGCACTTCAGAGCTACAGAATGGGTATCTCGAGGGTCTTGCACTTCAGAGCTACAGAATGGGTATCTCGAGGGTCTTGCACTTCAGAGCTACAGAATGGTTATCTCGAGGGTCTTGCACTTCAGAGCTACAGAATGGGTATCTCGAGGGTATTGCACTTCAGAGCTACAGAATGGGTATCTCGAGGGTATTGCACTTCAGAGCTACAGAATGGGTATCTCGAGGGTATTGCACTTCAGAGCTACAGAATGGGTATCTCGAGGGTATTGCACTTCAGAGCTACAGAATGGGTATCTCGAGGGTATTGCACTTCAGAGCTACAGAATGGGTATCTCGAGGGTATTGCACTTCAGAGCTACAGAATGGGTATCTCGAGGGTATTGCACTTCAGAGCCGCGGAATGGGGATATTCATACTTCATCTTTCAAAAGGCCTTGCGCTTTAGAGCTGCAGCATGAAATGTTTATCCTTTGTCTCTAAGATATTGCGCTTTAAAGCTGCAGAACTGGTAAATTTCATTTTCATCCTTCATATAAGGCCAGAAGCTTTAGCACTGCAGTATGGGTAGTTTTTTTATCATTCATCACTAAGGCATTGCGCGTAAGAGCTGCTTACCGGAAATATTCTTTTTTAGTTATTAAGGCTTTGCGCTTTAGAGCTGCTGAGGGGATATATGTTATCCTTCATCACTAAGACATTGCGCTTTAGAGCTTCTGAACGTGTATCGTTCATCCTTCAATACTAAGGCATTGCGCTTTAGAGATGCAGAACAGGTATCTTTCATCATTCATCTGTAATGCCTTGCCTTGATTTTATTATTTTCAGCAGTTTTCTCAATAATTATTTCTTAAAGTTCATTTTCATGCTATATTCAGATGTAGAGATGCATTTTCATGTATATTTGAAAGTTTCAGACGTAGCTGAGCACAAATGAAAAGGAAAATGCAAAATCCCTATCACTATTGTAGATTTTCAAACTATTAAAGGTACTCGGCCTGAATTTCGACCAATACCCTAGGTCACTAAGCCTTGAATAATTTGAAAACCAATACTCATGGAACCAAAAAACTTTTCAGCATGTTATTGATTTATATACATTTTCAATTATTATTGAGGTGCTAATTAGAAAAATAATTCACCTTCAGGTCTCACAACACTATTATCTCCCTTGAATACTCGTGCCCTACACGTGAAGGAGGTAGATAAAAAACAAGTCCTCTTTTGTACATTTTACAGGATACATTGATTTATCTCTACCAGGTTCTAAATCTGCAGCATTTTAAGAAGAGATCAAAGACAAATTCATGTTGATATAAGATGTCTAGCTTATTCTGCCTCATTTCACACATCATGGGTCTAATCACCACGGGGTTGTAAATTTGTCTAAATTTTGTGTTACGCAAACATGAAATTAAAAAAAATCAATATGGTAAATGTGTGTTAATTGTGTTTTAAATTGCAGATATTGGATCAATAAAGAAGTTAAGCATAAATACATGTTGTAAATTTTGTTTATCTCTATTCCACGAACAAAAACATTACAATGGGACCCTATGGAAAATAATGGTGGTGTGAGACGAGAAGCCAGAGCTACAAGCGAGACAAACATCAAACATTACCGTCCTATAAGGATTTAGGTAGACGACATCATAGGGTCCACAATCTGTCAGGTCATCGCACAATCAAAGAGGAAAGCCTAGTGTGGACCTCTAAAATGGGTCAACCACTAAACATGCAATAAATATTGTATGAAAGTGATTATGACCGAGGATCTTACGAAGTTTGTAAATCACATCCCCTTGTAAAACATGTGACCCTGGGGCGGTGCCAAACTAGACGCCAGGGTCAACATTTGAACTAATTTGGTAGGGACAATACGTTTATGACAAATGCAAAATGTTAAACCTTTGGCTCTTTGTAGTTTCAGAAGAGATGATTTTTTTTATGCTTTTCCCTATATAAGTCTATATGTAAAATATGTGATCCCTGGGGCGGGGACAAATTAGACCCCAGCGTCACCATTTGAACAAATTAGGTAGAGGAGCCCAAGCTTATGGTAAATTCAAAATATTTAAAACATTGTAGTTTTAGAAAAGACAAGCTTTCCTTGATATAAAGACACGGACAAAGCTTGGTAAAATGAAGATGCTAGAGTGTTCACAAAGCTAAATAACACATTTTTCCGTAATTCAAGGGGTCATAACTCTGGTGTTACTGGTCCGATATAGCTCGTTTCGAACGTGTCCAAGCTTTTATCATCAATATCAACAATCTGTTCAAGTTTCGTAAAGATCAAATACAAAATAAAGGTGCTAGAGTGTTCGCAATGCTTGTCCGAGCTTTCACTGACATAAAGACACTGGCAAAGTTTCGTGATCCAATTAAGAATGAAGTTCCAATTGCGCTAACAAAGCAAAAGTTAACGACGTACGGACGACGGACAACTCGGTATCCCATAAGCTCTGCTGGCCTTCAGTAGAGCTAACAATATTTTGATATGTTGTTTATCTTTTATAGACGAGTATATGTACCAAGTTATGTGCTAAAATAAGGAAACATGATAGTGTAATTAAATTGTTAGTGTATTTGACCTATTGACTCCTCTCCCGCCCCTTGATGGCCCATGGGTGCGGAGCCAAACCAACTGTTGCCTGTGCTCGCCAGTATCATGTGGGGAAGGCATACACTAAGTTTGGTTACATTCCGTTCAGTGTTAAGGACGAATTATGGTAACGGACTGACGGACAATCGGAGGCGTTAACATATCCCCTTACATTTTTTTCAAAAAGCGTATATTAATAATAATAATAATAATAATAATAATAATAATAATAATCTGATAATAATAATAATAAATAATAATAATAATAGTTCTTTAACACTACTAATGTCGCCACACATAATTAGCATTAGTTTGCATATAATTCTTATATGATTCTCATATGATACCCATTATATGATTCTCATATGACACCCATTATATGATATTTATAAAATGAGCTTTTCAATATTCTTTTATAAATATTTTATATGATAATCATAAGCAGTGGCGTAGCTGCACTAAGGCACTGCTGGCCCGGACCTGCAGATTTTTTTGGGAATTCACGAAAATGCACCAGAACGCGCCATGCAGAAACACTCTATTTATCAATGTTTTTATGGGGGAGGATGCCCCAGACCCCACTAAAGTGCTCAGAAATTAAGCGGGCCTGCAGCATCAAAAAGGCTAGCTACGCCCCTGATAAGAATGGAAGGAAAATCATTTTAAAGTTGAGTTTAGACATGACTCCTCTGATTCTAATTTGATCATGAGTTTATTATATATGGCCAAATTACCTGTAATACATGCTTTATTAGTACAGTATATATGACGTAAAACACCGTTCAACCAACCAAACAAATAGATAAACGTGCAGGAACTGTTAGCTGCCATATCGTTATAGTAATATAAAGTAGAAGATAACTTCCCAGCAGATAGCTGAAGTCGTAAATATCTTCAGAGATAATCGGGGGTGAACTAAAATAAAACAAATACATGCTCAATATTTTATCGTATTCATTGTTAAATAAACACTGTTTTTGTTAATTAATTATAATAAATATAAGCCTAGGGTTTGTACTTGAAGATTATTGTGAATATACCCTCGTCCTATTAAAATAACATGACTATTTTAAATCACACTTCGAACATGGTATGATGCCGTCGTTTTCATGAAATACTGTTTTTACTTGAGTATTTTGCTCCAATTCTCTTAATAAAAACACGTAATAACGTTGCTTTGTCGTTTTTCTACCCTTTCGTTATTATAATGCTACACTTACGACATTTCAATATTAGAAATCCACGAATCTCAACATTTTTGCACCGTCTGTATTTTTGTTTACGTTGTTACACGACGTCGTTGAGATGAATGGCGTACCATGTGACGCGTCACGTGCTCTTATTGTTCCGCGCTCTATTGTGGACACGTGATTAAGCGGGTTTTATTTGGGTTTTATTGATTCAATCAAAACACGGAATACTAGCATTTGTATACTCTTAATACACTAACCCCGATATTCTGGTGGTATATCTCTAAGCCAGATATGTCTTCGTCGTTGAATGACGTACACGTGATTACAATT